>SDVV010004452.1:0-20181 GCA_016164225.1 Gammarus roeselii
CTGCAAACTGCTATTAAGCTATACATGAAAACCTTTATAACCACATATTTTTGTGCTTCATTAAGCCAATTCAACCCATCCCCAGTTGTTGAAACTCAACTGACGCGACTTTACATCGGCATCAACTGCGAGTGTTTACCGATATTGGCATCATTGCAAATTCAAAACAAATGGCAGGGAGGATGTGGCAAGCCCACTAGTTCTGGAATTAGCTCTTTCGTAAAGCAAAGTGGATTTTTCGCTATTTGATGAGTTCGATACAAGAATCATCCAGCGATATCAACAATCACATTTACTCTCAATTCAATTACTGGTTGCACTCATAACAGTTTTCGTGTCCCTGCTATTTGCAATAGCGTATTTGTCTGAAGCGTCTGAAATTAGAAAGAGGACTCGTTTAATAACGATAAAGTTCTAGTTATTTCAGGCTGCACTAGAGTATTCTAGTGATTATTTCTCTCAGCATTGTCTGCTGTTGTTGATTACCGGATTTGTGATGTTGTTTGACGTTTGGTAATCGGAGGCTCATGTTGAAGTTGTGCTTTTGCCTCTATCTGTGGCCGTTTGATATGATGCCGCTGCTACCGTTGCTTGTGTTGCGGTTAATGCCAGTGTTTTTGTTTAGCTGCTTGAGTTGAGGACTCTGCGGCCAACGATGTTCACTACCGGTGAAATCACCAGTGACTACAGGCTGAATTGATTGCATTAATGATATAGATCAGAATATGACATGTCCTACTGAGGTTTTTCCTTCCGTATATCAACGTTTATTTTATCGGCCCTGAGATATAGCGTCTGGTATTGGGTTTGTTCACTGCATAAACTCGTACATTTACAGCCATATTTTGAATATATAGATGAGTCTGTGGGTTGATCTGTACAGAGGGAAACGCTTAATGATAGGTCGGGCCGGGTGGAATCAGATCCGCTGGTTGAATTTACAAGAGTTTTCAGGTGTTAGAAGGCAACAACAGGCGGTGATCTAGAGCAGGTTTCCTTTTATTGCTAAGGAGATAATTTCCGGAATAATAAGTAATAGACAGCATAATAATTTCGTGTAGTAAGTGAAACCTACCACTGTTTTTGCTGGAACTGAACTAAAATACAAACTTCCCTTCTAAACAAATGCATCAAGATTCTTACTCGAGTTGTTGTTATTGCAAATAAATTTGGCATGCGGTTCAATATGATTTTTTTATGGTGTTTGAATAAGGCAGTAACAAAAAAACATCCTCCAAAACTTTTCTTTTGACAATATTTTCATTCATTGATGTGTCTTTAAATATCATAAACTTGTATGTGCATTACAATATATGTTCTGTATCGTGCTATGATACAATTGTGACAAATTTCAACAATAACACATTTGTAAATAAACGAACAACATCCATAACTCCCACAACAGCAGTCAATAAACTAAAATGATCGTGATGTGCAGGATGTTGAAAACAACACATAAAATGATCTCCACAAAATAGATTCAGACTTGCAAGCGAGATTGAATTATCCTTAGCGTCATGTAATCATGAAAGATGAGCTCCATCTTTATTTAAAATGATTATGAAACTATTGTAATGCATGTTATTAAATATTGGAGGTATGAGAGAAAAAAATTATCATCAAAATCAATAATACTACCTCTCGCCACTACTGTGCTTGGACTCACTGAAGATAAATGGACTCACAAATGGCAAACTCGAGTACCAATCAAAGAGTTTTCTCTAAACTTGAAGTCTAATTCATCAAGCCTAGCAACTTAAGCTATTTTTGTCTATATTCATTGTTTTAATGAAGTTAGTAAAACAATATAGATGCTTAATCGTACAGCTTATGAGTTATCAACAAAAGTGCTTGCTTTTGAGATGCATAAACGCATCTGTGGAGATGATGATATCCATGATAAAGTGTATATTTAAGATGATTTCAGCGTATAATTGCTTCACTAGCATAGATTGAACCCCGTATCGGACTATTGCAATATCTCTTTCCGCATGTTTTTGCCCATTAATTGCTAAGCCAACGAATTCATTACAATTCTACCAACGATGTTAATTGTGTGAATCGGGCAACCTCAATAACAAATGTCTGAAAGTCAGGCTTCCTTTTTATAAGCCAAATCAACACGATAACCACAAACCGATTGTTTCTACCTTTTCTAAGTATTGAGACCAAATATCCCAAATTGTGATGAAGCACCGAGTATCGGGCAAATCTAATCATTTATCGTCCCAGTTAGCTCAAATAATGCTTCAATACAGTTTCATAGTGAACTAATTGAGCTGTTCGATGAGCAATTCCTAATAGTTACGATAAAGTAAAGAATCCATGGATGACACAGGGTTAAATTGCCCTAGAAAAAGAGACAGTCATCGCCACCGATTCAAAGGGCGTCTACCCTCGAATTAATATCAATTAAACATTAAAAATCAGTCACAAAATGGACCACTATTTCATTGAATAATTAAAGTTAATTTTGATTCAGACCAACCAAAGAATTAGTAAGTTGATAACAATCATGTAAAAATAACCATTTATAATCGATGATGAGCTCATCACTAAGCCACGAACTGGATCTGATTCGATAATAATAAATTGCATACCTATCACTCACTGTTGATGTATTAGGGATCGCAATATCCAAATTTAAAAACTTTTCACAAAAGCCATATACGAACGGCCAAAACAATCATAAACTACCGTAAATAAGATAAAAAAAATGTAGCAGCACTGGCTGGTATTACATTCAAACCAATGGAATTCGCGTGTTCACATCAAACATCACTTGCCCAACAATAAAATTTCACGCACACTTGAATAATATTTTGCATACTCTCATAAAAGGAAATCTCTCCTACTCGACTCCCTACTCCGGTCAGAAGAGGCTTCACCCTCTAACTATGCCTGAGTCCTGCGTTCCAAACTGTTTATGTCATAAGAATGTTCCGGGACCAGGCAATTCCCCTCATAGCAACTGATGCGTCACTCCCCCCACTGAATAGCGAGGGATCAACTCTTGTTTCCGCCTTTCCTGCTCACGCAGATTCTGGCTGCCCTATCATGTTGATGACGGTACTGTGCTGGTCTTTGGTCAAAATCAGTTAAGCTTGAAAGTGTATCATAAATTATTTAGAGAGCGAGGGAGTTATCGGGATTAAATATATTTCATGCATAATCTCATGCTCGCGATGAGGGATTTGCAATCTATTGGCCTTCCTCCAATCATGTCACAATTTTATTGAAATATTAGATAAATATATGATTAATCGACCAATTTTATATTTAAGAAAAGTTTTGCGTTGAACAGAAGCAATGCAGTACAAATACAGGGATCCATTACTTTGACCGAGTTCCGCGATGAAGAGTTGGTTCAAGTACTCTGAATCTGCAGTCATTTGCCAAGCTCTGCATAAAATAAATATGCATACCGTCCACTTTTAGCTGCACCGGAACCAAGCTAAGTCTGCGAGGCGGTTAATCTGTTGCTTGGACCGATTTGTGATATTAATCAACACTATCACGATAAAAGGTTCTCTCTATTAGTTGATTTTTCAATGACGATTCGTGGTTATTTCTCCAGTGATTGCCCGTCGCATTACTCTAGTCGATTCCTTTGTTATAGAAGAACTTCGGTGGCGATCGTCGATGAACGTTCGTTAGTTACTGCTTTAAACTGCGCTAAACATTGATGACCCAATGCATTTTTCCAGTCACTCCCCTCGCCAGCCCACGTTCGCGGTTACTGTTAGCAATATTTATTTCATATGCACTCTTCGAAACACCAATGAATTTATTTCGATTTAGAAACATTATTTCTGTTTTTAATGAGGAAGTAAAATATCATAGGAAACATGCGACCGAAAACACCACAGACGCAATCGATCACTGCGGGCAATGTCAAGACAAAAATACTAAGCCCTATGAAAATTTTGCACAAAAAATATGTTGTGCTGGATAGATCTACCTCAATTTGAGGAATCGGAACTACCAGAAGCACCGCGACGACTTTGCTCATCAGTACACAATCTCTGATATTGTTCAGCCTAATACAGTGGTCTTGATAACGGTAATTCAGAATATCGTCCATTTCAAAACTTCGATGGAGCATTACTCGTATTTTACCACAGTTTCGTAGGGCTAAATCACGCGTAATAAAAGAATGGTCACAAATGCAAGCTCTGACACAGTTTGAACATGGAATAAATATTTGAGGGGCCAATACGCTGTTGCCGAAGGAATAGCGTATCGGACTGTAGTGTCAGCCTCTGATGATGCTTGTCTCGAGTTCGAGCCTCGGCATGGACACAGCGGTCTGGTGGAGGGGATATTGGGCGCCTCCTCCCTCTGTGTCAGCCTAACTTAGCTTCCCTCCTAACTAGGGGAAACAGCTGTATAAAATCATTCATCCCATTCAGTTTTATGGTGCATTTCCTTTTACGATATTTCTCATAAATTCACGTGAAGAATAATTCATTCAGTTTAACGAAAATTTATCACAAATTTGTTGATCAACCATCAATCTGCAGATCTTAACAACAGATGTAAAAAGTGGCTCAGTACTAAAGAGAAGTTGGCCAGTGTGTGTTGTCACGGAAACATAATTTGCAAAAGATGTGAAAAATAGGTTAAAATGTCACAGAAGAATAATAAATAGCACTGATCTGCAGGCAGATATGAATGATGTGAAACTTGAAATTTGCTGCATTAGATGTTGCAAATAAATAATTGTTAGTTGTGTTTGCTTAATTTTCAATAAGTTTGTGTTGTGCTGACTATAGCTGTTCAAGAAACACAGAAAAATGTGATTTGTTTTATACATATTAATAAGCGTTTATACACTGGTCGTTTGCCGATGATAACAACATGGAGTTCCCATGAACCGTTTGTTTAGCTAATCTACGTGCTTCTATTGAGGTGTGGCGTCATCAACGTATCCGCTCTCTTAATTTCCATCCGCAGCCTCGTCGCTCAGTTCAGCCTCCTTTATCAAATTCGCGGGCCACTCCAAAACGTCTTGTGTTTGTCTTACTTGCAATAAACACGACGGATGTTGACACTTGCTTCACCCAGGCCAATCATTGAGGATCTTGGTTTGTTTTTTGTTAAATAGATAGAGCCAGCTTCAGAAAAGAGTAATGGTAGCACGTTTTGCATAACCTAGGCTCATGAAAAAGCGGAGTTATATAAAGGTTTATATTTATCTGGTTAAATGACAGGTTTCATATCTAATACTGTCTGATAAGTTAATTTTGTTTGACATTTCCTCCTTTCAAGATCACCTTTCAAGATCACATTTCAAGATCACCTTTCCGCTCATACTCCACGTCACTTACTGCCGAGACATTGACCTTGGTGCTAACATCTGTCCGACTGAAAATCTCGAAGAGCCGTTTCTTTCAAAAGGGAATTTTTAAAATCCATTATTCAGTATTTTTCTTAGGTTTCAACTTCTTCAAGCCTCAATCAATCATGCTTAGGAATGCACTCGATTCATACCGTTTTCATTCCATATTGAACATTGACGAACTTTATAAGTTCAATGAAAAATACCTACTGCTCACTGACGCCAAAACGTTGAGATTGGTTTCGTCGATACTATTTTTGACGTAAGTAAAGATGCATATTATTCCCGTCGAGTGACATACTAATTAAGTATTGAGAGAATTACCATTCAATATGGAATTCAATCCGAGGAACACTAACGATATCTCGTTTGGTAAGTCATGAAACACCAACAGCATATGATCGACCAGATAGGAATACATTTCACGAAATATTGTTGCCTGATGACTTGTGCATCTCATACGAAATTAACATCGTTGTTTCGTCTATTTATCGGATTTCAGCAAAATAAAATTTGATATGGTAAATCTAAGTGTGTTGAGCAATTCATTCAAATGCGAATGCGGACAGATAATAAAGCCAAAATGTAAGATCTTTACATGTTGTAGTGAAGGGGGCTACCTCCCATTCTCTTATTTCAGCTCTCGAAAGTAAGAATGTCTTGCGTACATCGAAATTTATGGAGGGGGTAGGAGCTTCACTCCTGTTAGGGACAGGGTAGATCTTATCCCGCTCCGACATTAGCCAAGTGATTTTTGTGGGTCTACTTGGTCGAGGCTGGGGCTTGAATGAGTGTTCCCGGTGTGTGGTCCTTCTGTGTGATTTACGTGATGGGACCACTCATGGAGACTTCTTGATGGCTACATTATGAAGAATGTTGTAGCGTAGGTTATATCCATTTTATTTGTGTAAATTCATATTAATTTATTGTTATTTGTCTGTTCCAGCTTGCTCATCCCAGTAGTGATAGCAGCATCTGGAAGCAAGAAATGGAAAAAAATATGTTAAAACTTGAAAGGTCAAGTGAGCCTCAGCTAGGTAGGTCTAGATAAGCTTAGTGTCCATTCTCAGGTCTGCAACAGTTCAATTCCTGTTGATGCCACTCTGCACATACGCTAAGGACAACATCATGCGAGATCTTCGAGACTCGCTGCTTGATGTTGGACCATTCAACCCGCTGTCCATGAAGAACCATGGATTTCGGCCCTATTTCAACGATGCAGCATCAGTCTACCGTGCTTCAGCTGTATCAGCAGAAAGTCTTCGGAAAATAACTAATCGATATTAGCCTTAGTGCTCTCCTTAATTGGTAGCTACTAAGTATTTTTTTGTGTGCTGGCTAACAGCAATCATTCACAGTCATTAACCATTTGTGCAATATCTAATTTTGAATGTATATGTGATAATTTATGCGATATTCAGATCTGCAATCTTTTTTGTAAAATTTGGAAATATGTAAGTTTTAGAAACAATCACCTTAGTATACTTATAGTGCTCTATCAAACTTATAATTACAGCTGTTTCAATGTTCAGTTATTTATCGTAGTTTATTTCAAATTCGTGTGTCTCGTGTTAATATCTATAACATTTATTGTAAATCCTATTGAATATTTAAATGTAATTGAGCAAAATAAAGATTTAAATAAAGCGTTATAAAATAATAAGAACCAACAAACAACCCCCGGAAAAATAACCGATTTGGTGGGATTGGGTGTGGTTGTAGGGGAGGAGGAGACCACAGTAATTAGGGCTCTGTTTGACGTCACCTTCAATAGTACAAATGCTGGTAACACCTTTCTTCTATTATAAACTAGTGCAATGGAAAATTCATGTTGCATGTAGTCCTCATTCAAGTCCAGCCTGATTGTCTTCCCGGTGTTCGTACCGCTATCTTGGAACAACATCATTAAATCTACCTTTAGATTCAACATACTTACCTACTTTGGTCCCCAAATAATCATATTTCAGTCTAAACGTTTTTACCATTGAATTTTTGCCCAGACCCGGGAAGTTATTCTGGGTTGGGCTTGGATTCGATTGTGTTCACTATTTGGAGCGTCAGGCAGAAAGTCATCATGAATGCCGTGTAAGGTCAGACTTAGCGGGAAGGTTCTAGTTGGCAGTTCTGTTCATCAAACAATAATGCGTCTAGAATGCAATTTTTTTTCGCTCTCTCAATCTATGCTACCAAATGTGAGGAAAGAATTTGGGAGGGATATTTTCAGACTGCCAGCACGTTCCTGTCATGAGAAGAGTGACGGCCTTGTCGCTCTTCTCATGCTCGCATGGTTTGGGCTCAGTGGTAGGGCACTGAGGGAAGAAGTGCTTCCTGCAGCCCTTAAGTTGTCATAGTTGGTTGAAGGCCGGCTGAGTTACTTAGTGCTGGACCCTAATTGGTTCAAGTCTTTTCGTACCTAGAAGGACTGGCATCAGGTTCTGGTTGATTTGCATGACTGTCCTTACTGGCGGAAGAGTGCTCCCTATTTTCAAGACCAACTGTCACTGGTTCATACCATAGTACGCCTCAAGTCCCACGTGCATGGAAGTCGTTGGGGTGCAATACAGATTTCCCTAATATGATAGAGGCGAGTACCAGTATTAAACAAGAAGCCAATGTTTCTGTGGGTACACTGCTTCCACTGCTGCTGTGAATGCTTCAGTTTCCGTGCCTGAGCCTGATATTTTGTTGGTGCTAACGATAATAATAACAATGCCAACTTTTCATTTGTTCTCTCTACTGCTCATGTCCTTGCAGAGTCTGGTGGTGCGGCGGTGAAGGTGGCTGGCTTTCCAGCTGTTTGGTCTACTGACCAAGTGACACCCTACCTTCTCGGAGATCATTATTTTGTCTGCTGCGTTGGATGTCACCTGTATGCAGTGCCACAGGTGTGGACATGGGGAGGCAAAGTGCTGGCGTAAGAGGAGACTATATCTGATTTGTGGGAGGCATCCTAAGATGGTCGACCTTTCGAGATATATTCCACCCCCAATGCACAATTTAACCTGCTCCATCTATGGTGGTGCCTATATTGAAAGGAGTTGCTGGCAATACGCACGACAATTTAAATTCTGCAACTGATGTGGGCATCAACCGGCAACAGAAGGGAATTTAAATGGACGCGTTCAACTCAGTCACTGCAAGCAACGTGTTTTCCAGGCTGCCTTGCTACGGTAGTCCTATCTTCAGGTTATAGGACATCAATATCCAAACAAACCGGTTTCAATTAATTGTCGTTGAGAAACACATGAATACCACGCAAACAGAGTTTATACTTCCTTTCTAATATTCACGTGAATGTGACCGAATCCTGACCAGCCGTGGACAGTTCCCTACTGTTTCCCTCATCTGGCTCTCTAACCTCCATCCCCAGCATTCCACGCCCCGCCTAGACCTTTAAGCTCCAGTGCATGACAAACGCACGCACATTAGGACCTCTATGCTTCAAAATTTAAAAAAAACAGCACGAGGGACGTCTGATACAGATATATATTGTGTTCTGTTTTTCTTTGTTAAATAATATTCTGAACTAATTTGCTTATGAGACAATTAATCTTATTTTATTCAGTTCTGTTCTATTTCTGCCTTTAAATTAGAACACACAGTGCAATTTCGGAGAGATTCAACATTTTGGTTGCAACCTAGAACATACAGTGCAAAGTCGGATTGACTTGTTCAGAGCGTGTTATAACTTAAACCCATATATTTCAGTTATATAACTGAAACTGATGAGCATTTGAAAAATAAGCGAAGGGGCATGAATATTCATCCCACAAAGAAAGCAATCTATCAACAAAATGGCTGTTATCATGTAAGCTGAAATGGAGTATGAATCATACTAAATGGTGAACTGTGTGAACATCGTTATCAGTCGTGATCTCCTGAGTGTCTCCTCGCCGCCTGTTTTGTGTTGTTTGTATGTACGTGCTTTCCGGGAACGTCTCCCTCGACGAAGTTCCAGCTCGCATTCACCTCAGCTTCACTTTCTGCTACTACTATGTGTGGAGGAGATTCTGCATTCCACAACGTCAATATATATGAACTATCTAATGAAATACGAGCACCAGCTGATAAATCACAATTTCAGCTAAACAACAACATGAGAAATCAAATATTTATTGATATTGAAAAAGCCCTAACTCGCGCTCGAAAACGTTACGGAAAAGCACACCCTCGACCCATTCTGAGTCACCCTAAGTGAAGACAGAGCATACCCTGAATCACTGCCCTCTATCACCGCATGGCTCCTTAAAACAGACATGGGCATTAAATCACTCAAGGAAAAGATTCCTTCATGACACCATCAGCGACAGGATGTGAAAGTTCACTTTTGTGATATATTAACGTCATTATTGGCATTTTATTGAAAGCCATTCAGCAACCGGCAGCACAATTCACCACTATAGTGCTGTTTTTTCCACATGGAATAAATGAATAGGTTCACACTCACGGCTAATCGGAACTAATGGATCTCACGTGCTGATATTAAACTTAAATCAGTGTACGTGAGCAAAACTGTCAACGTTAGAACAACCAGAATCTATAGGATTTTCGTGTCTGTTATTTCCCCAATTCCACTAAAATAAAAATCCAACAATAGGTTACCCATTGTTAACGAATTTCTGTGACTTCTGCGTCATTCATATAGAAGGGAAGCATTCGTGAATTAACTACTAGGAACAACTGTTCCATGCAGCTAAAATTTGTATGTCATGGTCGCAACGATAACAAACACTCACACAAAGCTCCAACACGGCTTTGCTGGTCCGGCCATCTGAGTTTCATTCCTCTCCCAACTCACACAGAAGTGTGCCTATAGAATTGGGCCTACACATTTCACACATATCCAGGTCCAACCAAACCTCATCACATCACAACGCTCCAAGCAGTGTCACGAGAGCGCTTCAAACTGCGTCAGCGGAGCGTTCCAACCAGTGTCAGCGGAACGTTTCCTACCAGTGTCACCGGAAAGCTAGAACGCCCCAAACAGCGTCATCAGTCAGGGAGCAGCAAGCAGCATCATCAGACACTTTAAGTGTCGACAGAACGCTCCTAACAGCGCCACCTGAGCACTACAAACAACATCACCTCACCTGAGCGCTCTAAGAAGTGTGACCATAGCGCATCGAGTCGCCAAAGCGTTTCCAGCAACGACACCAGAGCGCTCCTAGCAGGGTCACCCGAGCGCTTTAAGCATTCCCGCGCGCCCATGGAGGAACCATGCTCAAACCCTGCTCTGACAAGCAGTGGGGTTGCACAGCTCCTCCATTTGAAGTTTATGCTACGACAAATCTTTTTATTTTTTCTTTGCCAGCATGCGACTCAATTTATGGTTTGCAGGTGTTTGCTCCCAGAATAATGACATAATATAGTCCTCTCGATCATGTGACTGGAAAATCTCATTCTATCAAGTGTGGCATCTGTAATATTTCCTAATTGAGTGTAGCAGAAAGCTAACATCATCATATTAGTTTAACTATGTATCATTATTATTTTCGAAAATATCTAGGAGGGATATATTGTTTGAATTTACGTTATACACGTCTGAATAGAATAATTTTGAGTTTTGTAGCCTTCATTCGTGTTTCGCTCATGATTATTTTGTGTGAAATTTTCATAGGCATAATATAATTTCATTTGTTCAATTATTTCCCGACAACCGTCAAAACCAAGGTAGCCCATCTCTTTTCCTGTTACTTCAAGATTATTTGTGAAAATTATCTAAATTTCAGCTGCCGTTTTGGGCCATACCTTATCTGAAACATCGGAGTTGTGTGCGGCTCCGAGTGATGTGTACACATGTGCGCGCCTCTCACCATCCAACGGTGGGAAAGGTGAGAGGCGCCCTCTCTTCCACTGCCTCTCCTCCCGTGTTACGTTTAGGACTCATTCCGGTTCCTCGAATAAATTGCACAGCAAGATATTATTCTACCAATAGAATAATATCTTGTGCCTGTCGACCTTATGGACTGCCAATTAACTATCAGGTACTTCATACACTAAAATATATTATTATATCGTTTCTGCCTATGTTTCATCAACTTGCGCAAATGGGACGCTCTGAGGAACATATGGTAATCTGAACGAATCCTCAAAAATTTCCAGTTAAGATAAATGATTATAAGAGTACTTTTTTCCGATTTTTTTTAGTTTACGCAATGACAAATCGTTTTTTGGACCGTCAACATTTATTATAATTTATAGCGAAAATATTAGTCCCTCATGTGTGAATTATTTCTCAGAATTACAAATTTTTGTATAGTTTAAACAAATTGTTAGAACCTAAAACTTAATTTCTTGGTGCGATTTCCTTCTACCAATAGAATAATATCTTGTACCGGCATCTTCCAATTAAGTTTATATCAAACAGCTTTGCATAAACCTAGTCAGCATTTATTCAATTTACTAGCTAATTATTTGTCTCTGCCTCTTTATGAATTTATAGTTTTCTTAATACAAAGAGTTTGTAATGTAGGCATACAATTAAGAGCAAGCAGGAATAAGGTTGTAAAATAGATTGGACAAAGATGGAAATGTTTTTGAACGATTGAACAAAGATTTAAATGTGTTTGAATGATAGGCAATACCCACACACGATCCCACATAATATAAGGTCACGGGTCCTTCTCTTAACGCAGAGCCCTAAAATAATAAGCTAATAGGACGCTCTCTAAGCTCCTCCAACGACAAGCCCTCTAAGTAGTCCACTTCACTGATATTTAACCTTGAACTAATGACATTTCGCCCCAAAGCCACACTGCCAACAGAAGCAAATCCTGCTGCATGTGTTATAGTGGAACATGCAAGAAAGGCGCATGTGCCATGAATAACAGAGACTGCATATCATGCAAAAGCCAAAGATGCACCAGAACCAGCAAGCCTATAAACATAGAACTGCCGCATTGCCCACACACTCCGGTGGCAACCGCATGTGCCCCAAAACGCAATAAGGAGAAGCCTACCCTCTATCACAGGGTAGCTCATTCTGTGACAGATACTCACCCAACGCTGCTGAGCTCTCCATGTCCCACACCTTGTACCTCTGAAACTGAGTCCATAACTCGCATTTATTCCTCCGATACAGAGCCTTTAATCGTCACCTCAACAGAAAAATCTGCAACAGCAAAGCCGGCTCACTGTGAAGAATCAGGCACCAGCACCGGGTCAACAGAAAATACCAAGACCCCCCAAGACAATACCCATCAGTGATATCCTCATGAAAAATGTGCTAACGTCCGACCATTCAGATAGATGCACTTTTGAAAAAATATTAACGATTATTTTGCTGTCTAAAATCATTGAAAGCGCCAATCCATTCAAAAATTACATTATTATGCTCACGGACTTCGTCGAAAATGAAGTAGCAGTCAAAATAATCACCGGAATTTTAACGAAGAACCCAAAATGCTTAGATGTTCATGGCCGAACACCTCAACCTGAAAATAATGGAACAGATGCGCCGTTTCATGAGTATATGCCAATCCTTGAGGCTCAAAGTTATCCCAACAGGCACACTAAAAGACGAATTCACTGGTGCTCCCGACGAACGATTGTTCCATTCGGAGAATGCTAGACTAAACAATAGTGGAATTATCAACGACTTCAACACGGTAGCACGTTACGTTCCTCGGAGGGTTGAGGTATTGCCATCCCTATACTATTACAATGTCAGAAGCAAGCAGAAGCATTACTCTCCCCACCATCATATGGCCATCATCTCATATCATCACCCCATCACACGTCAGCTAAGGACATCTACTCTCCGACAACTCACATCATAGCGCCCTCTCGTCACCCCTGTACTAAAATTCAAACTAAAAATCACTGATCAGTGACTCCTTATCATCCCCACACGATTAGCTCCCATGCAACGTCTTTTCAACACGGTCGCAGCAATAGCGTCCCCTCAGCGCCTCCTCATTTCTTCTCCTACCCTCCTTCTCCACTACTCACACAAATTAGTCTAACTATGGCTGCAGCACAGCACTAATCCCCCCCTTTCGCTACAATTCTCTTACCTTCACCCAAAATCCGACTCCACCTATTCCGCTAATCCCTCCCATATATTAACCCTCTCCACCCATTCTTTCGTCGAGCTCATACTTTCGTTACCATTCCCTATCCTCAGCCCGCACTCCAAGTGTACCTATCACGCCAATCCCTTCCATATATTACCCCCCTCAACCCTTTCCTTCCACTAACACGGTTCAGCTATCCTCAGCCATGCCTCTCCCTCCTGCTCCAACTCACCCTATATAACAAAGAACAGAACCGAAAGCAAGGATATTCCAAACATACAAACAATGCTACTCGAGAATTAGCAATCATATGCTTAGATAACGTCAGTAAGAGTGTTACTGAAGAGCATATTGAAATTCTAAATTAGGTTGGCTTTGCTGACATAAGAAACAGTAAACCGAATGAGCAAATGCCAGTGCAGGTGACGGAAAACTTGCAACAATTCCCCAGAAACACCAACATTGAATCCATTTACAATTATTTAAGATTAATGAGACAATCAACACCGGCAGACGGATATCGTATGTTTCATGATGTGAAAGGATCCTTAGTAAAACAAACAGGACCTAACGATGAAAACATATATGAGGTGATAAAAACTCAAGCAATGGAGGAATCCTTCAATTACATAGAAGATTACGAAGCCTTCACTGAGTATAAGAAATATGTAACGTTCCTTTCCGAGATAGACGAGATAGACTAAGTATTTTGAAAACAATGAGTACAATACCTGTTTTTACGATCTAGCCCGCTCAATTTTCATCAACGCACTCAAAACACAAATCACAATTTTAGATGAAACAAACCCGGACATCGTACCGGAAACTGTAATTAATCCGACAAACCATATGAGTGATGAAGCTGCTCAATACTGAATATTTGTTGCTAAGAAAGAGGACCACAATAGTAGTCTTGCACCAACCCATCCTTTGAAGCCACATTTCGAACAACAAAATATTGCAGCGAAGCGAAACAAGCACGTGGAAACAAATGTGCAGTGTTCCAATAGGTATTCTCCTTTGCAATACGACAATGATACATCCATATTCGATGAAGAGATGCCACTGCAATCACCCCAAAGTGACACCAACTGTCCTGTGAGTAAGACAAATGACTAGAGGCACAAACTGTTGAAGCTGGGAGCAGCAACCACCCCTCAGCAATCATGTATGTGAATACTCATTAGAAACTAAATAATACCGTGATCAAACATACAAACGTTAGAAGCTTAGGAACAAGGATGGATCATATTAAAATTACGACAAAGGAGGACTCAATTGACTGGACTGGCTGGTATCTGACATTAGCACTACCTTCATCGAGATTGACGGCTTCAATAATTATAGAAAAGTTAGAGAAAGGAAAGGAAGTGCAACTGTAACTCAGGTGCGAGAAGAAGATACCTCTTCTCAAGTAATGCTTAACAACAGCAATGAAGTTGATGACCTTTGGGTGAACATCAAGGTACGAAAAAACAGATCGTTCGTTGTTGATTCTCTTTACAGACCACCCAAAGCAGGTGTACAGTCTTTTCAATACATCGAAGAAGGATTTCGAGAAGTTATGCGCTAAGGAAAGACGCTGTAAATTTTAGGAGATTTCAATGATGATCAATTTAAATTGAAATCCAACAATATGAAGATGATTTTAGACAGTTTCGGGCTGCATCAGCTCATAAAGAGTTCAAAAAGAATTACTCCCGAATCCCAAACTGTATTTTATCTGCTCACAAGAAACAATCCGTCTTCTATTGTTGCCACAAACGTGAAGCCCAATTCTTTCTCGGACCACCATGAAATAAACTGAACCATTAACATCAAAGATAAGAAATACGTTCACAAAATACCCTGTCGTACAAAAATAAATTGCATCGCGGATAATTTCAGAGCACAACAAGTGGCAAACGTCGAGATGATAAAACCGATACATTGCCCAAATAACGTGGAATGTACTGAGAAGAATGATTCTTTACAAAAAAAAACGATCACCTCGCCTACTTATCCGAATACTCAAGCAGCTCCAGAGAAGTTTAACATCTACTTCGCTGGAGTTGGGAAACAGGTTTTTGAAGAGGTTACCCAGGAAGCTTATCAAGGATTACAGAGCGACGCAACATATACATGGAGTCTAAAAGCATTCAATGGAGACAGCGACCGAGAAGCAAACGTCAAATTGAAACCAAAGCAAGTATCGCAACACGAAGTAAAACGAGCTGTGTTTAGCCCTACAATATCAGAAAGACAGCCTTATAGTTACCTTGCCTTTTATCAGCACAATTATTAACACCTCCATAGCAAGTGAAACTCATCTAGAGACCTGGAAGCATGCAATCATAAAATGAATTCATAAATCTGGGGACATGAATAAACTATCCAACTTAAGACCGATCAGTCTTCTGCCTGTCCTATCCAAGATTCTAGAAAAGGTAATATCTATCCAATTGATTTATTTCATCGAATCAAGCAAGCTGTTCAATGACTGACAGTATGCTTATCGGCGAAAATTGTCAACAGAAGACGCACTTATGAGCATCAACGAAGATCTGTACAAAAACTTTGATGAGGGGCAGATATCTTTTCTGCTATTGCTAGACTGCAGTGTCAGCTTCTGGTGCTGCATGTCGCGAGTTCGTGCCTCGGCATGGACACGGCGGTCTTGTGGCGGGGAGATTGGGCCCCTCCCCCCTCTGTGTCAGCCTAACTTAGCCAACCTCCTAACTAGGAGGAAACGGCTGTATGTCTTTACATTGCTAGACTTTTCGAAAGCATTCAACAGTGTGAGCAATAAAATTCTTTTTGGCAAGCTCCGCAACATCGGAATAGACCCTACTTGGTTCGAAAGTTATCTGATGAATCGCCAACAATCAGTTAAACTCGATTACGCAACTATGTCGAATTCGGCGACAGTTGCCTTTGGGGTCCCTCAAGGTTCGATACTTGGCCCTCTGTTGTTCCTGGCTTTTGTAAATGACATCGACTGTGAATCACCAAAAAATCATGCGAAAGTGGTAATGTACGCTGATGATGCAAAAATATTACTTTCCCGAAAACCGACAAATCTGAATGAGCTGGAAGACGACGCTGAGACAGCCGCAACTAATCTGAAATCTTGGTAGGATAAAAATATACTCAAGCTCAACTCCGAAAAAACAAAATGCATCTTGTTAGGCTCGAACTCGAGAAGAAAAGCAGTTCCAATGAATTCCTCTATCAGGATAGGCAAATCTTAAATTTTTGTTGGAGATAAAGTTATAAGTCTGGAAGTATGGCTTAATCCCGATCTTTCCTCCAAACATCATGTAACTACTCTGTTCCAAATTGAGTGTAACACTTTTGTTCCTAAACTCAGTAAAAAAAAAAACTGGATTTCAAATCAATATTACTGATTGTTCACGCCTTAGCATTTTCTCACATTAACTACTATATTTTAATATTGTAGAAATCCACCAAAACTCAAAGAGAGAAAGGGCAACGTTGTATAAACGTTGTTGCAAGAATAGCACGCGATGGTAATCACAGAAAACGAGATCACGTAAGTCCTCTCCCCTAAAAATTAGTGTCTCAATATCGACAACAAACTGGCTCTCTATGAGTCGATCAGAATTCATAAAGATCTTCTAGAAAAATAATCACCCGGCAGCCAATTCTCGATGTGAAAGGAACAATCGATTCACAATAAATAATGATACTCTGCACGTTGAACACATGAAAACATAAACTGCCTGTAGAGCCTTTTTTGATCACTGGACCAAAATCCTGGAACAACCTCCCAACAAGCCCCATGAATCTTAAATCTAACACGTCCTTCAAGAATAAGTTTAATGAAAATCCATTGACCGACCAATTCAAAACCGTAACTTTGCCGACAAACACAAGCTAAATGCATAATACCGGTAACCAGAAATGCATTCTGTTCCTGAGCATATTCGAAACCACCACTAACATAACTCTCAACATTGAGACACCATCTAATCTTTGTTACCTTGTCGATGCATATGTCTTCTATGTTGTTACCTATCACCATTGGTAACACAAGCGTTTTGTCTTATTCTATGTTTCAAAGTTTCAATTGTTTTAGTCTAATTAAAATACGAGTTTAATATAATTAATTGAAATATTTCTTACAATTACCGTACCATTTTTGATGATACAATCATTGCCTTATACGATAAAATTTTGCTTTGTCTTCTATAACAGAAGTATATTCATCCGACTTGTGTTCTCTAGCATTGTATTACTCTGATTGTCGATCATTTAATCATTTCCTAGCGGCCTTAAAGTGTGCATATTGGATAATCAGTTGTTTGGTCTGTATTTTATGGAAAACTTTTTTTTTAAACTTATGTCACCTATTCACTCCTTCATTAATAATACAATAGTTTGGAACCATCTTTACAATATGTTAGCGCCTCTCGATTTCTCAACCCTATAATTTATTCATATTTTCTGTATAATTCATGTCATCCATCCACATCTTTGCTGTCGTAGAATAATGTAGACTACTCATTACAATATGTGAGCACATTTTGATGTCCCAACCCCATGTTCTCGGGACTCTAGCCACATGCATGCGTGATTTCCCCCCAATGTACTTATTGTTTTCCACACCTATGTATTCTGTTATTGATCCACCCCAAATATTTCTTGTTTTTCAACCCGCGTGTCACTGGTTTTTCCAACGCTATGTAATTGTGATAATTTTGTCATAATAGACATTTTCTGTGCGTGCAAAGACGATACCATTGCATATAATATTTTGCTCCATTTAATTGGAACCGGCGCCCCATAGAGATGAGCTGTGATGAATTCAAATTGAACTTTAGTTTTCGGTTATTCAAATAGCATAGTTGATAATAAAGTTTCATGTCTTATGTTTAAGAATTTAATTATATAAAATTGAAAACCCATTGCCAGACGATGGAAATAAATGATTTAACAATAGTAATAATAATCATGGCCATAATAACAGCGACTGCTGGGTGAAGCTGGGCGCCTGTGCGATGTGTGGTTCATCAGACCACAAGTTTTAGCAGGGCATCAGATTTGTTGACATGCGTTCCAACCTTTTCTCCTTGTGTGAGTAAAGTGTCTACCAGCATTTAGGAAGCAAGTGTGATCCACCGTACTCTGAGTAGGTTCCTGAAAACATTTTGGCATGTTTCATTCCTAATTTTGAAAGATGATTATATATTAAATACTTATGAAGTAATTAATATTGGGCAGATTGTGACTTGCCATCCCTATTACTGTGCTTGGAAGGGAGGCATGTAGCGGGACGGCTACCTCCCTCTCTCATATTTCAGCATTCGCAAGTAGGGATGTTTCGCGTACAACGAATTTTATGCAGGGGGAGGAGTTTCACTCATGCTAGGGACAGGGTAGATCTTTTCACGCCCTTCCATTATCCATGTGAATTTTGCGGGTCTACTTGGTTGAGGTCGGGGCTTGAGTGATTGTTTCCGGTGTGTGGTCCTTCAGTGTGATTTACGTGAAGGGACCACTTTTGGAGACTACTTCATTGCTCCACTTTAAGGATTGCTGTATACATGGTGTAGCTCATAGTCTCTCTATTTGTGTAAACTCTTATTAATTTGTTGTTATTTGTCTCTTCCAGCTTGGTCATCCAAGTAGTGAAAGCAGCATCCAAAAGCAAGCAATAAAAAAATATGTTACAACTTGAAAGGTCGCTCGTAACGACCAAGTGTGTCTTACCTAGCTAGGCCTAGGTAAGCTTAGTGCCCATTCACTGGACTGCAACAGGCCAGTTCCTGTTGAGGCCACCATGCACATACATTAAGGACAACAGCTGCATAAGAAGAGAAAAACGGAGGCATAATTGAAGAGCTTCGAGACTCGCTAATTGATGTTGAAGCATACAACCTGCTCACTGTCCCTGAAGAACAAGGGATTTTGGCCCTATGGCAATGGCGCAGCATAAGCCTATTGTGCTTCACCTGTATTAGAAGAAAGTCTTCGGAAAATAAGTATTCCATACTAGCCTTAGTGCTACCCTTAATTGGTGGCTACTTAGTATTTTTTTGTGTGCTGGCCAGCAACAATAATTTACGCTCATTACCTATTTGTGCTATATCTAATTTTGCATGTATATGTGATCATTTATGCAATATTTAAATCTGCAATATTTTTGTGTAACCTAAAAATATGTAAGTTTTAGTAACAATCACCACAGTCTATTTGCATAGCTCAATCAAATTAATAATCATCTCATGTTAATGTACAAAAAAATAATTTTAAAGTCGGATATATGTTCTAATGTAATTGTGTGTAATAAAGATTTAACTATAGAATTATAAAAAATGAAGACCATCAAACATTCCCCCAAAAATAAACCTATTTGGTGTAGGGGAAGGAAACACATTTATTGAGGCTCTGTTTGTTGGCTCTTTCAACAGTAAAAACATATTGTTGGTAGCAGCCTTCCTCTGTAATAAACGAGTGCAATGGAAAATTGCTGTTTTATGTAGCCTTCATTCAAGTCCGGCCTGATCGGCATTCCGGTGTTTGTTCCACTAACCTGGTACAACATCATTAAATCTACCTTTAGGTTTTCCCATTTCAATGTGTGTAGGAAAAGATCATTATGATATGAAAATAGAGGTTACCATATTTGTTAATTAAATTCCAGCAAAGAACGGAGGCCATTTCTCACAATGAAAATTTTCATTGCTTATCCTTGCACTGGTTGATATAAACAGTATTTCAAAATTAAAATAGGTTTCATAAGTCACTTATGCCACGCTATATTAAATAAAACGGTATCCGTCATGTTTATCATCCCAATACACAAGAAAAATAATTCGAAGA
>SDVV010004453.1:0-20178 GCA_016164225.1 Gammarus roeselii
ACCCACTATGATATGACAAAAATAGCTATCAATCTGAACTTCTGTCTACTTTTGCATTCATACTTTTTTTATAACACTGAAATTCGTTGATAATTGGTTTCACAATGCCTCAAAAGTTTCTATAAATTCCCAGGACACATTCCAATCTCGAATAAACTTTGTATTAGTTCCTTACAGTTGGGTTGTTTTGCTACTCATTGTTGGGGCAGTTAGTTCCAACGCTGCTGGAGTGTTGTTCTATCGTTGTTGATGCTTGATGTCTACTGGAACGAGACCTTTCAAAGTGGAGGCCTGTTGTAGGAAAAATGTGAAATATTGACTACATTGGCAGTAAATCTACAATAGCTTATCAGTTTTTGTGACAAACTTCACTCATGAAACACAATAATTATTTTGTGTAAAATCGGGGCGAGCGAAACGTCGTAGGTGAAAAAATAATTTCCCATAAAATTGTATGAAAAAGGTACAACAGTGCATCGGTAAACGAAGTCGTTGTATTTACGTTTTTTGTGTATTAAGCCTTTTATAAAACTGAACTGTTATTTATATGGGTCATTCATTTATTCAGGAAATTATATCAATTTTTTACTTGTTTTTTCCCTCACACCCATACAACTTCAATAACTTAACAGTAGTTTCGGGGATACCAAGTTAATTATATATTTTATTCCAGTGATAAGCAGACTTAAATGAATATCATACGATCAAATACAAAAAGAATGGTTTATATTCGACATTTAAAATGCGCGCTTCAAAACTCTACGAAGTGCTACAATACTACTTCCTGGTCCATCAGTTTACTTGCCGATTGCAGATTTCGAGCCCCACATGATACAAAACTTATTTCGATAAAACGGTCCATCTCATGTTTGGATAGAAACTCACGATGATTACGTGCAAGAGCTGCAATAAAAAATAAATCGAAAGTTACTCAAAAAAAATCTTTCAAATATTACAGAAATTAATTACACAAACAATACCCTCTGAATGTAGAGAAAATTGTCATGCAAAATAAACATTTGTACACGATGAAATTCACAGATGTGTGTCCGGCGTCTTATTTCCAGATTTTCTGCACAAAAAATACTGTTCATTTCTAACAGGTGGGTTTCCACCGACGTACACATTTTTTAGCGACTGTTTAAAATAAAATTATTGCTGACTGGTTTCGACTGAGAATTAAAAAAAAATACTAGCGACATTGCTTGGTTAGATTGTGTTCTATGTTCGCCTTTCATGTGTAGCATTTTGGGAAGTTTTTGTGATCCCGATAGCATCAGTTACTAGAGGAAAAATTATTTCACTTAGATTTAAGTTTTTGAAGATCCTTTACAGCGTTCATACATATCTATAACACGTTACATTTTGTCTGATTTCGTTTGTGTAGATGATATCCTTCGAATTGAAATTCACCTTTCTTCAATGAAACCTAAAAGAGTCCTCGATGACCTATTGGGTAGAATGTCGGCCTCTCTTCATGAAAGACCTTCATTTAAATCTGAAGTTGGCAATTTCTAGGCTACATGACGCTAACTGAAACATCCCGGTAGATTTTACATTGTTAAAAGTCCAGCCCACAAAAATAGCTTTTGACGAAGAATATTCTGTAAGAAAAAAAATATAATTTCAAGAAGCCTCTTTTGTAAATTTTACAGAGTATGTTTTTGTCTTTGTTTCAGCAATCTTATTTGATGAAGGAATTTCACGTTCAATTTTCATTCACATATGTATAGAAACTGATATCCAAACTCGAATAATCATTGAGAGGGTCAAATCTGGCTTCATCAAGACAGGACCAATGCATCTAGCGTGGTTCGATGCGTCGAGTTAGAGACTGAATCCATTAGGCCACGAAGTAAAGGTAGGTACGCTACTGCATCAAGACAGTAGTATAGGAGAATATTGTTGATGAATAAATCACTCATAAGGATTGCCAAATTGAATTAGTTCTATATGGTCTATGAAAAAAAAATACTAATTTGATAAATGTTTTGTCTGCGAAATAAGCAGAGAAGGTATTTACAGCCTGCCTGAAAAAGTCCGTCAATGCAAATTTAAAAAAGTAACTGACAAACTGTGTAAATTAGAATCAACAAATTCACTCCTTTAATTTGTTCAACAATTATCTGTAAAATTGTATCTGATGAAACACTTAGTGCACAAGCGTCACTGAAGACCAAAAGTGGAACCCGCTTACATGGTAATTATGGCAATTTCCAGTAGAATTAGGCCTAACATATATTTGTTTGATATTCCTCTGTTGAAAGAGGATGTTTTTAGCTTATTACACTCATATTTTGATAAATAACAAACACATTTTTTACAAATTCCCAAAACTTATGAACCATTTTTCCGAACCCCTTCTGTAAAACTTTTTCGGGATATACAAGCACGTAACCTTACTGTGTGCGATTCAATGGGAACCGAAAAGTGTATAGATGGCGGACATCGGAATTGCTCTTTTCTAAAGGGCCATTGGAAGAAAGCCTAAATAATTCTTTATAAAACCCAAATACAGAGCAGCAGCTTCGTGGCCTCCTGCTGCGGGTTTATTTTATTGTGGCTTCGACATTCCGCTTTCGTATCATTGAATCGGATTGGGGTTCGGTAGTGGAAATAAAGCCGACGAAATTGAGGAAAGCCGAAATTGTCAATGCTGAAATGAAGTGAATTTAATTTAACATTGTTCATTGCGGCAATCTTATTCCGGGTTTACACCGATCACACAGCTTCCTTTTACTTGGCCGGCTTCTAATCATAAGTTTGCATCAATTAACAGATTGGGCGAGAAGCTTAATGAACCATTTAATTTTTCATGGTTGAGAGCGTGTGACAACAAACGCACAACGACATTCAAGTGACGAATAAATAATGTATGAGAGCCATTCTGGAGCATTTAGAAAAATCACTGCAAGCCGGGGATGGGGCATTAATGAATTGGTAGCGAATATATTTGATAATTCTCTAGATTCGAATAGTTGAATGCTTTTATTGTACTGACGTACCTCTACTGCACAGTGTAAATACTCCTTGATTGAAAGGCATTTGAGATTTCAAAGGAAATCCTTTTATAAATATTCCGGGTGAAATCCAAGGCGTTTGATCTCGATTTCAAATTAGAAAATAAATTAAATCTGGAAACGCATCATATCCAGACGGCTAACATTTTGGATACATTGATTTTTTTCTCCTTTCATTTTGCTACATAGTGAATCAAAGAAACTTAACACCCAACGTACACGAACAGATGATGCAGTAACCGCCAAAACCTCTTCAATTTTCACCTGCCTGATGTCACGTCATACGGTGAGAGGTTGTTAAACCATTATTATGCTCCACCCCTGAATTGACGTAGCGTTGATGGTTCAAATCTTGACTGTTCAAGTACTCAGGGAGTCTTCAGGTGCTTGGGGACAGTGGATTCACAATACTGCGCACCTACAGTTGACGGTAGAGGTGTTTGCATTTAACCGCATATTGTACTGAGTCAAATTACTTAAGATGCTGATTCTTGAGGCTAAATATTTTCCCTTTTGACAGCTTGTTAATTTGTCAGTTCATATTCAGTTGACACTGTCTCCGGACTGCTCACGTGTCAAAACTTACTTGTCACGCAGAAGACGAATATTTACCGTCTGGCAATCGAGAGGAAATAGTACCATGCATTCCGATGCATTGCAAGACTATGAAATATATATTTCCCCTCAAATTATGACTGGACATTTTCTTGAAGAGCTCAACATAGGAACATGAAGAAGACTGTACTACAGGGGCGCCGCAAACGAAGACCCACATAAGAGAAATTGTTCCATTTTCTCTGCTGAACGACATGTTTTCTGCGTCCTGTTGGCTGGCATTGCGCTCATGCTTCAGCATTT
This sequence comes from Gammarus roeselii, assembly GCA_016164225.1. Classification (NCBI taxonomy): domain Eukaryota; kingdom Metazoa; phylum Arthropoda; class Malacostraca; order Amphipoda; family Gammaridae; genus Gammarus; species Gammarus roeselii. Next base: position 3,879 of record SDVV010004453.1, read on the forward strand.
ATCGCAATATTTGAATGAATATGATTTTGCAAATATCACTGATACTTTGTTTTTCATCGACTATTTTCATTTTACATTTCCCTGCGTGACTACTTATCTTTATAATTTTGCAATTCATTCGATATGAACTCATATATGCAGAGCAAATCGAATTACGTTTTTCGAAAGTGAGGAGCAGTCAAATATATTTTTTAATTGATGACATTTTGGCGTTCATTTGGTCTCATCAGAATCTCAATACTAATAACAAGCAAGATTCAATGCATATAATCGTTAGTCAACATCTTGAAGTGGTTCGTTGATATTCGTTCTAGACGACAAGGGAAAAATATGCAGCTCAAGGTGTCGATGATCCTCACACCATCCAACCAGCAAAAGGAAATAAAAGTGAAGAAAGAATCTCACAATTTGGAAAGAAAAATCAATTCCGTCGAGATTTGCATGATAAACTGTACTCACCATCAAACACACAAACCTCGAGAAGAATCTTTTATACAAATTGGCGATGAATATTTTGTCAAACTTCGAAATCCCGAACACATCAAATGCAGTCAATGACAAGCTGAGAAAACTAAAATTCCTTGACGGCTGACAGAAGATCTAGGGACAATTCTTCCCTCAGGCAGAAGCATTAGTTGATACTCTTCTCCAGGGCAGAAATAATTTGCTTTCAATATCCGGGCGCTTGACACTTTGCAAAGAGTGGCAGGGTCACACAGAGAAAAACAGCTAGTAGAATTGCATCAACCTACATCCTACGATTGAAAGTTGTTATTGAGACCATCATCGTATTGATGATTTGCATTTTGTTTAGTGATGAAGCAGAGCTCAGTTCGCCAGTTTGCCTGAGATTTGATTTACAAGGACTTGTTGACAGCCTCACGACTACATGTGTTTTGTCAAACACATGATTTGCTTAATTAGATGTCGCTTCAGCAGAGAGGACAATTACTCCCATAAAGAGACTCCAAGGAAATAAGCAATCTATTTTAATTAGTTTTCACATCATTTACAACAACTCATTGCATGCTTGCAGTTCCATTATCGAGAGCAACGATCCAGCAACCAAACACGACAGAGTAAGTGCTCTGCTTGCAACGCTGATTACAGTACCGTTTAGAAGCAGCATTCATTCCTGCCCGCTGAAGTTTATTCATGTATATTGTGGAATAAATTATGTGCCCCTTCCTGTCAGACGCTCCTGAGAACGTCCCTGAGGCAACGCAACGTGACATTACTGTTCTGCATCAGTCCACATAACAATTAGTCAGGAACCCAGGTGGCCATCCAACAACAATAATTCATTGTGGTCTGGGGATCAAGGCAGAAATAATTAATGGGTTGCTCAAGCGCTATTCGCTTCAGCGACCACCATCGAATAATTCCAACTCTCAGAGTTTCCACGCGAAATCAAGACATTTCGTCTCTTTCAACGCATGTAAGTGTCTTGCTTTCAAAAAAACAGATATGCACTATGGGAGGATTTATCCTGCGATTACTGAGCCCTTTACTGTAAGTGCTCCGTATTTCATTGGGTGACTGCTGAATAATGATTGAGACTTGGCATGGTATTTTAGGAAAGCAATCCATAGATGTTCATTTTCTAAATATCTGTTTGAAATTTGTTTTGCGTATAAGGAATTAAGTTATCTAACTGTACGCTCCGTAATGTATTTAATCAGTGCAAATTATCAGCCATTTTGTAATACCAAAAATATAAGTCAAGATTAGTGTTGTTGTGAATCACGTATTGAGGCAAAAAAATAATATTATTTGATGATTCGATGTCATATTATTATAAGCTTTTACTGATGTTAATACGAACGATTTGGAACGAATACAGTATTGTATGATCCTGTTTCCATCGTGAATATACATGGTGAGCTTTTCAAAGTAACTCGAAAGTGTTTAGCTAAAAAAAAAAATCCCATCTTTCAATACAATAATCACATATCAATCTCCCATCTTTTCCCAGAGCGGCCTAAAACGTGGGCTGAATTCTACCCTCGGATGAATTTCAACGTCGACAAAATTCTACCGTTTCATCATCAATCGTTCCGCTGAAAATAACAGAGCGACCGTTATTTTCCATGACCGGAGGAGACGTTCAGTGAAACGAATGATGTAACTGCGTCGATTAAACTAGTAAAGTTAATGAAATATGCGGAGAATAAATGTTGAATAACGTTTTTCTTCTGAAAACGTCATAAAAACTTTTTTTTTGGTGTAATATGTACCAGTATGGGGTACTCGGCAGCAATGGTGATGCAATACATTGGCGAAGTCAAAGATTTTTATGAAGCGTGTCAAGCTAAAGACGACACAGCGGAATCATTCATTATATAGATGCCATACTTTAGGCTCCGAGGATATCGATCATAACGCGTAAATACACTATTTTCAAGTTTTAATTTGCAGCAATGACACAATTTGAGGGCATGCAGCTAAAACGATCCGACTTTTACACCGCTTTTTCCGTCAAACCCATGTTAGATAAACCAGTTCAGGAGTGCTACTGAATGATATTCAACTGAGTTGCCGGTAGTGATCTACAATACGTGAGATGCAAATACATAAAGACACCAAGCCGAGTCCTTCAAAAGGGGGATGGCTGACGGCAAGTCGTATCTTACACTCCTTTCGTATACTAACCTGCAAGCAAACTCAGCCCGTTGGCGTAAAAGTATGCGATACAGAAAACACGCAGCACACATCCGGTCCCTATTGACATTGAGATCAGTGTCAGCTGAATGGTCTGATAGTAGTTACTGGTTTACCTCTGCTGCATCACTGCAGCCGTGCCCTCCTTCACCCTGAACATCCCGCTTCTCAACGAGACGGCAAAGTGGGGAAGCACATATGGGTATTGTCGAATCTCTTTCAACCCGATGCATGCTTCACTCACGCATATCCAGTGCTTTTTATTTCGCTACCTTCACTCGTAAGTCTCTCTTCCCCTACGGCTGTTACATGCCCACTTTCTTCCGCTTTCATCACTCTTTCCACCAATCTCCCAAAATTCAAGCAAGTCATGTGCCCGAACCATTTCAGAACAGGTGAGTCGACTCTGTGCTCTAGCTTCTTAACCATCCCCGTTTAAATTCGAACAACGTCGTTATTCAGTCGATCGCTCAGCGTCACTCCAGCCATGCACTTCAAACATTTTATCTCGAAATCAACCAACTTTCTTCTGGTTTCAGCTCTCGCCTTCCATGACTCAGCTCCGTAGAGCATAGTTGAAACAGCGACCCCTTCATACAACCCTCTCTTGCTTCTATACCCAACGTCCTACAGCTTATAAGCTATTCAGTGCATCCAACCATTTGCACGCTTCTTACATTTGCGATATCACCACGGTTTCCGCTAATTCAGACTTGTGCACATAAGAGCCCAAATTCCTCAACACTCAAATTTTTAAATTACTTTCCATTGAGGAGAACACATTCTGTTATCATCGACGTTTTTCTAACATCGCATTTCCTTACTTTTTCCCACGTTAACTCGCAGCTTCCTACTCTCGCACACTCAACCAATCTCCGACACTAGCCTACACAACTTCTCCAAATCTACCACCATTGACGTATTTTCCTCGAACAGTAACTGACTCAACGGCCAACTCATTCCATTTGCTCCCAACAGTTCTAAACCTCAACTCATAACACCAGAGTTCACCCCTCTGAACATACACCAATCGAGAGATTTAAAAGCCTGGAAGACACAACGCATAATTGACACAGCCCACTTTCAGTGAGATACAACCACTCATCCCGCTCTCTACTCAGACTCATGCTTTGCTGCCTTCGTAGAAACCATGAACCGTTTTAAACAATTTTCCGTTCACTCCGTTCGGGAAAAAATGTTTCATCCTTCGCAGCGCTTCCTGTCAACCTTATCGTAGCATTTTTCCTGATCTATGTGAGCACTGAATGTAACCTTTATTTCCGCAAGGTACCTCTCCCAGACTTTTCTCACTACAAAAAATAATATCGGTCTATTCTGGAGCCACACTGTTCCCCGACCATTTCATCATACGTACGATCTCTAATCCTCTTGCTTAGCACTCTCCCGTACCACTTACCGACAACGCATTACTTAGTAATACCTCTAGAGCTGACGCATTCATTGTTATCTACTCTGCCCTTATACAACATAACAATACAAGCACTGTTCCACTCAATCGGCTCCACGACTGACACAAAACACAAATTCAAAGGCCTCACCATGGATTTGACTATCGTTCCGCCAGCAATGCCCTCAAAACCAGGTGCGTTCCACACGTATATCACCATATGTGATGTATCAAGAGGATTGGCAAATAATGTTGCATGAGTGCGAGTGGGTATCTTTGCGAGATTATCGGCCATTGGTCGAAGTTAAATCATCTGATCAATCACCGCCAACTATGAGTGGCAGGATGGTTCACTAGCAAGTAGCATATGCAGATGAATCCCTTTAGGCCTGCCCCGGCGGCTTTATGGAAGGACTTTGACGCATAGATCCCTTCTTGAGTGCATTTGTGAATTTTTATGTTAATGTTTCACACATCACTTTCACTTTTTGTCCATCCAATATCATGATACAAATTTGTGTTAATATTTATACTCCTTTTGGTGGGAATGAAAATGTTCATTGAATCCGACGACCAATTATTAATTAGTGGAAGTCCCAACTTGCAACAGAGGCAAACAACACATTCAGGAATGGTCACCTAAAAGTGATACAAACGAACAAATGTTTAACAATAAACAGCACATGGAATCAATCAATCCAATGCATGGTAAACAGTTTCTTTGCTATTTAATCTATTTAAAACTCATAACAATAACGTGAGGTTTAGGTTTCGGACAAATATTTAACGAATCTGACGTATTCATTTTAAGTTCGACTGCAGGCATCTTTAATACCACTTCTAAAATAAATATCGCTTGTATAAGTTATTCGAATGGTATTCATTCAATTTTGTTCTGCATAAGTAACGCGCAGAACAATCAACAACGTTTTCACTCTTAAATTTATCGTTCAGTGCCGAAGTGTTGGACGAGCGTTGCTAAACTGTTGGACGAGCGCTGCTAAACTGTTTGACGAGCGTTGCTAAACTGTTTAACGAGCGCGGCCAAACTGTTGGACGCGCGTTGTTAAACAGTTGGACGAGCGTTGCTAAACTGATAGACGAGCGTTGCTAAACTGTTGGACGAGCGTTGCTAAACTGTTGGACGAGCGTTGCTAAACTGTTGGACCAGCGTTGCTAAACTGATAGACGAGCGTTGCTAAACTGTTGAACGAGCGTTGCTAAACTGTTGGACGAACGATGCTAAACTGTTGTGCTAGCGTTGCTAAACTGTTAGAGTAGGGAAGAATGGACGAGCGTTGAAAGCCGGCTAGGCCGTCGGATGAATGAAGACAGCATTATGCTGACTTCATGAGCTCATTTTCGTGCGCACCAAAATTACAGGTTTGTCTAAGCCAATGTGCGAGTGAAGAGGGAACACCGAATATGTAGCGTGATCATTAAACATCTTAATCATGTTTAAAACATTAATAAGCAAACCATGTTTCCAATCGTCCTATTGAATGCGTTCTTAAGTAAAAGATACGTATGTAAATTTAGTATCGTAATCGTATGTTTATATTTTTACTGATCCGCTCAGCAGCGGGCGGGAAATCGTTTGCTCACAATTTTTTAAATCACCGTTTCGGATGTGAACGTATATAACTTCGCGATAAGTTTGAGATTATTTGCGGTTTATAAAGAAAACATAAGTCGGAAAACCTCTGTATTCAACGTCAGTTTGTCGATTAAGATGCCTGTTATCAGTAGACGTTAAGACGAGACGCGACGTGAGTCACATTGCTGGGCATGATGATGGTGGAGGATGCTGCTGCTCTTGGTGCACTAAGGATTGTAATCTCTCGTAATAGGAGGCAGAGTAAAAAAGATGTGATGCGAATGCACATTTATCTTCTCAACTGGAATTCACTGTCATCTCATTAGATTATTAATTTAAAGAAAAAAATCATACACGTTTCCCCAACTATCTACGAATGCAATCTTCTCTTCCCCGTGACTTTCTAGAAAAAAAATGTTTCCATTGAAGGCCCAACATGATATGGCACTGAATGTCGAGGAGGTGCCTACAACTCGCTTTGCCGATATTTACATTGCGAAGCAATTACCTGGACTCATGAACTTCATGCAACCTTCAATTTATCCTCTGAATGACTGATAAGTTAGGAAATGAACCTCTTTCAGTGAGACAAGTTTAAGACAAGAAATCACGAAATTGGACGATCGACCGACAATACGGTTGTCTGCATTTTTCTTTACGATGTGCGTTATCCTTGTCCTAGAAGAAGTAATTTTCCGTTTCTGTTTACGTTGGAAAATTTATTTAAAACACTTGAATAAACGCATGTGTATTTACATGCACCATGTTCACACTGACTTATTTGTTCCGAGGGATCCACATTTTCCAACTCAATCAAAGGATAGGAATTCAGTCATGCAACGTGTGCTGAATAACAAGGGAACTGCTACTCTGCAGATTCCAAGCGTATTTCCCTTTTGATTGCTATCATTTTTGTTGCGTCTATGGCGTGTTTTTCAGCACGTCTAAAGCTTTGATTTAGCGAGGGCCCGGCGAATATGCAACGCCATTCCTCGTTTGCATCGGAGTCGAGGAAAACATACAGCATCCGAAAGGGTGGGCTTCATTGTTCAATTCTTCCTAGGCGACTGTGAACTGAAATACTTACAGTTTCCCCCCATTTGAAGCGGGTTTTAATAGACATATCTTTCCGTTTAAGTATGAAGGTAATTTATGATATCTGAAAATTATAAGTTACATGTAGGGAGTTTCGTAGAATACATCAATTTTAATATCAATCATGTTATTTTCATTTATGAATATCTATTCCACGACATCACAATATCTGAAGTGTAGTGTATAAAAAGTAGCCTACTAATACTGCTGATTTTGCTTCTGTATTCTTCTCTATATTCAAAGTTCTCTTATTATTTAAAATTATAGAAATGGACGATTTTTTTTTATGAGACCAATAAGAAATCATCTGAATTTATTCTCTGCTATCGGCGGTTTCGACTTGAAAATAAGTGCTGTTTCTACCAAACTGCTATTTGTGGATGTGCGGATACGTCTGGCTATTGATTTCAATTATTTAGCTTACAATATTATAAATCTCACGAACAATTTGTGTGCGACAAGGAGCTTGATGATGTCGGGGCAGCTTGTTAAAGAACGTTTTTTGGTCATGCGATGAGTATGTGGTGCCGATGCTCAGATCGTTGGCCATAATCTCAATTTGTACAGATCTAATCCCATTGAAAATATTGCATCGCTATTCTTTGGATTTAATTTCCCCTGGGATACACCCGAGACACGCAAGAAATTTTAAGGCAAAATAGGCTAGGAAGGGTAGTTTTGAAGGGGGTGAACGATTGGAGGAATATTGTGACAATAAGACGCATTTGTTACGAGGGCTTCACTCGAACATGCTGTTTTCTTTAGCATGGCACACCAGTAGCTTTCCGTAAATGGCTAAAGAGTATAATTATAGCATTGGAAACAGTCCTGGATGATCAATCGTGACTGTGAATGGAACAAATTCATCTCAGAAATGATTCACCTTTGAACATGTTACGAGAATGCCTTAGCTGTGGATCAAATGTTCCATTCAGTGCGTCAAATCTGGGAGAAATATCTTAGAAAGGAATGGATGCGTTCTGGGACTGCAAAAAGTCCCATTTTCCCCAGTAAAAATGGGACTAAGACGAGGTGGCGTTATGGCCTCCTGACTTTTCGCTACCTGTATGGGTGGAGCGGTCAGGGAGATGACGCAAGTGCATTAAGCCGGAAGTTAAAGTAGCTGAGAGCAAATGGGAGGATTTTACTGTTGAGTCAGTTGCTGTTTTGGGATGAGACGGTACATGTAGGAGACTTGGAGATTTTATGAAGTCTGGTGTTGGAATTTGAATAGTGAGAGGCGGATGCAGCCAATAAAATGAAGAGATGTTTGAGGTAGTACGATGCGAGCTAAATCGGAATTCTCACAAAAGGAGATTTGTTTGAGAAAGTTATGTTATGGGTACCCGGGCTCTCATGTTGAGAAGATTTTACGAGAGGAAACTGTGAGGTGCAATTAGGTGCAGGATGCTGGGTTGTGGAATCAATTAATAGGATTTTTTGAGGGGGGAATTGTTCTAGAGAAGAAGGTTGATTGTTCTGGACTTGGAAGGTTTGAGACGGAGAACTGGGTAAAGCGAATGGATTGGCCAATAATGACGTTAGTCGAATAAACGGGGACAAAGTGTGTTCGCGTTTCGGTTTTCTTAAGTGATTCGGACACATGAAGAGGATGACAAAATCTGAAAAATTTTGATGAATGCAGAGAAGTGATTGAGCATTTTCCTAGAAGAAGGCCAGAGCTTGAGTAGATTGATTGCGTGGTGTTGACATTGTAAAGAAGGGACACCAGTGTAGAAGTAGTGAAGTAGCGTGCAACGGATAGGCGGCCTTGCTGAGAAACGGAATGCACGTGGATGCGGCAACGTCTATAGGATTCTGAATAAGCGAGAAGAAACATATAACAGTGCAGCGTGAGTGAGCCCTTCCCGTTTGTCGTTAGGTCAACATATACACAGTAATTCTATACACCCACTAGACTTCTTCCACCTGCAGTCTCTGCCTGTATTTTGTCGTCAAATCAACAACGTCCAAACGCTACCAACTCTTCCCTCCACTTCCTACCCCACCACCGCAACGCCCCAATTCCAGATATGTGCTCAGAAAGCTGATTCACTTTTTTTTCAAAATAGAAATTCGAGGATAAAAGGAGAAGCATCGTAGGGATTTTTCGGAAATATTGTTTGTTTGCGGTATTACGAGTGTATATACAAAAGTTTACAGAAATCTCTTTACATATCAGCGTGTCGGATTGTCAGAAAATCAAAAATTTTGAATGTTGTCTTAAAATTAATATGATACCGTCTTGCAGTGGCTCGATGCTATTTTCCCAATCTCCAACTCTATCACACGTCAACTCTATTACTTGTGAAACAGGAGGTTTATGACGTGTTAAGGAGCGAATATTCACTCATTCTCCCCATTGCAATAATACTTTATACTACTCTGCAGTTAAGGCAGTTACCAACTTTCGCCCCGACAAGATGATTCACCTACAAAATAGGCGTCCCTGTTCGGTGCCCTTAATGCCTCGCCTTTGATATTTGTTGAGCCAGAGCTCGTTGGTGTTAATATTTAGGCGGATCCAATAAAAATGCTTGATAAATTCTAGGTAACTAATTTCCTTAGCGTATAAACGTTCTAAAACTGTAAGGAATTACGGAACTTCATTCAGGGCCACGAGTAGTTTAGCCATAAACAATTGTAAGGTAACATTTTTTGAAATGCTATTAGCATTTGCTCAACATGTACACATTCCAACCTGCAATTTTAGCTGACTCAATCAGAATGTATATATTTTTTCTTATGAGGGATTCGAATGTGCTTTTGTTTAGCATAATTATGTAGACGCTACGATTTGAATAGCTGAAATGATCTTGAAAACTCGAAACTTCACTTGTGAAAGGGAAGAAATTCAATTCGATTGTGAGAGTCTTCAATTTACTTCATAAATGAACACACATATACTTCTGGTGTTTCTTTTAAAACTGATCAAACTTGTTTTCTACCGAGCATGTTTTATGCAACTTAATGTTATCTCCTTGATCGTTATTTGAATGATTTTTGAGAGGGAAGTTAATTTGAATAGGTTTATTGTCAAAATTGCATAAAGTCCAATTTGGATCAACGAGGAAAGATGTTTTCTGCACATGAACAGTTTATTTCATTAGTTGAATAGAGCATTTCCCTCGTACAGGAGAAAGCCTGCTTGCTGAGGTTTAAAAAAACACTTATATCAGCTATAACGTATGAACAATAATTTCAGATTAAGGAATGAGCAGAGGTGGACAAGTACACCCCAAATCGCAACGCAACGCCAGCGTCGCAGTGGCACCGACGCGGATTCTTGAAAAATTGTCTCAACGGAGCGCGGCGTAGGCCAAAAATTAACGCTGTTGTCTGCGCCGCAGACCGGCCTTATCAATTAGAAACAGTGCTTACAAAACAGAGAAATTTGACATATCTCACAAAACTAGGGTACTCCAAAGGACTTTACGGTAGCGCTTGAGTATTGGAGGGAAATCTGAAAGATCTCTGACTAAGGCACTGCATTTCAAAATGTTATTGTTACTGCAACACCTTCCTGACCTCAAGTCCCTCATACGTATTAGTATTGTCCATTGTAATCCTTTGAAAATAAATAGAAGAAATTACTACTAATATTACCATAGGTTTGTCGGACGCTCAGAGTCAGAGCGTATAGAATTTCATTTTGTAATCTCTTTCAAAAGATGTAATGTGAATGTAGGCAACTGTGAAGGGTATTTTATGAAGTATTGCAAAAAAAAACTAACATGACTTCTTAATGATCAAAATTGTCTCCATAAGGCTAATTGCTAAATTTTTTGACCCACCAGCGGGCGCAGGTGGGCATCGCGCAGACGCAGGGCGTGGGCTTAGGTACCATGATTTCGCCGCACCCACTCCTTGTAATATTGTCAATAAGAAACAAGGTTTTATATATTTAACGTCGTGTTAAGATGATTTCCTACGCAATATTGGCAGCCGTGTATATGAATGCGGATGCCAACTAGGATATCCGCGCAGATGCGGAACGAAAATTTCCCCGCTTTATTATTTTGAAATGACATAAAGCTCAAACTTGTCCCATCCCCAAAAAAAGCTTATATATATATCGTGGCCGAGTTTTCAAACTTAGGTTGCCATATGATGGGAATTACTTGAGATTAGAACGTTCATTGCATGTAATAATTAATGGCACGGGCGATCGTCTCAGCCAAGTTCGATACGATCGGTGAGAGATTTTTTGTTGATCGGAAACAATAAGCAATATTGTTCACTTATATTCAATTAATAATTCGTTAATGTAATCTCGGAGAGCAAATTGTTCCTAATTCAACAGTTTTGTGCATCGAAGTGATTTTATCCTGCTCAAATGTCTTTGTTAAAGTAGCTATATAGCTATTCGTTTTAAAATATGTGATCCATGAGCCAAACATTGCATGAGTGAAATGATGCCTACAATCTCTTGTCGGGCATCCACTATTCCCAGTTTTTGCAGTAAAAGTAATTTTAAGCATTGTAGTGTCATGCTTCATTGGATGTCACTTGGCCCGACTTATGTTAACAATAAAGAGTGTTCTCCCGCCGTATCTCTGGATGGTTGGGATGGAGATGTCGATTTATTTTCTACCTTTCCTGAAAAGTGATACCAAGTATATTCAAGTAGCAGATGTTGTCATCAGAACAGCTTATGTCAACGAATGTTTGGTCTATTTTATCGTTGCGTTGTGACACTTGTCTTTTTTCAATCTGTCATTATACCAAAGTAATTATTAAATCCTAAAATGAATCCTACAAATAAATAAACCAATATAAACTACGGATCCGATTTTTTTCTGGGATCGTTCCCTTTGCGAGGGTTGCATTATAACACTGGAAAACATACTGTGGAGTCGATTTGGTTCAGATGTAATAATGTGCCCAAGTGTTTTTGTTTAGGATATGCAATTTATTGATACTTTAAACCCTGATAGAATCACGAATTTGTGCCGGGTAAGATAATTCAAGGCTTGTTACCGGATTTATATATTCTATTATTAACTCCAATCCAAACCAAACTCGAGATAGTAGTTGTTGGACATACAGTATACCACACTGGAAACCAAGGCCCCAGCGTGTTAATATCCATTGTTTCGTTGATTTTGTGTTGAACAAGATGCCACGCAAGATGCGATGATCCAATACCCAGCCGACGTTGAGTGCTGACTGAGTACTGCTCATAGTGAACGATGAGATGAACTAAATGACGATGTAATTAATTATTTAAGACTTTAGAGAATATCTTAATTGCTTATGTTTGGGTTATGAAGAAGTGGTCTGATTTAAAAAAAACGATGGAACCAATAAATATTCAGCCATGCGGGAACGATTCAGTGATGTATTGGAAGGGAAGGAAAGTGCCCATCCTCCATCGAAGTGACATTTCATGTTCGCTACATTTGGAATGTGTTGAGGAAGGAAAAGTTCCTTCACAACATGTACGGTTGTCATACATATTGCACTGAATTCTATCGTTATAACACATAAGAATCTTCTGCCACAATTCATCATACATGTAAAACAAACGCCTGGTACAGTTGCGTGCCGTAACTTTTTATTTTCGTCCGATATTATTACTCGAGCAATGAAGAAATGTTGGCTATTCAATGCATCACAGTTCAATGCAATAAATCTAAGACTTTCATTTACAAGAGTAAACAGCAGCTACAGGTCAAAGCAAACGCGGATTATTTGTTCCATTATACGAAGATTGACTTGCGAGGGGAGGACAACGTGTTCACCGCTGATGAGTGTGATAAGAGTTGGGAATAATTCCCTTGATTATCAGTGTTACTGGATGCAGGACATGTATCGTGCTACTTTACTTCATGGTTTATTTGAAAGAGACACTAAAGCAGTTGCGTAAGGCAAACAATTACCAACCGTTACCATTGGTTAAAAGACTTAAATCAATTGAAACGTGTATTTACAGTATCGACATATCAATATTTTCTCACTAAACGCTCAGGTAATAATGCCTTAGAAAAATACGTTTATCTTCAAAGGATTGGGGTTGATGAATATGAGTTCTGTCGTTAATGATCACAATTTCATTTTTCATCAATGAAGATCTCATAAGCAAACAGCGATTTCTTGCTAGTTCGAAAATGATGCACGATGGCTCAACGAAGTTGTGGTGGCCATTACCCTTTGGTAATGAGTTTCCTTGAAGTTATCACCTAACTTCTTGTTCTCAAGTCATAACTTCACACGAGCGATCGAGGCCTTTCGTTTATAAGCAGTCTTAGTGGGGGAGGTAATCATAGGTGGCTCAAAACAGTTCTGGAAGACAAGCGATTACGAGCCGAGATGATTGAAAGCTACGGTGCCTCCTATATTTCAGGATCAATGGCACTTAACAACCTCCAATTCACCCATTTATCTCGAAATCAAAAGAAGATATCTTTCATATCTGAAAAAATATAGTTTGTACAAATATATATATATATATATATATATATACGAAGAAGGAAGAGCAAAACCAACGTAACTACATAAAAAAATTTGGACTAAAAATCTATAATCTTATTTGCAACTAAGCTCTTGGACAAAGCATTGTCCTTCTTCAGAAATCTGAAAAATTTAATGTATTAAATGACACAAAGTTACAAAATCATTTTAGAGTGAACAAGTTAATTTATGTGAACTAAGAATAATATTATCGGCAAAGGACCAGGAGTCCCGGAAGAGAGAACAGACCCAGTGGTAATGACAGTGAACCTATTCTAAGGATGGCTATTCTACTGTGTACAGTTCGACTGCATTAGTATTGATGTTAAGTAATGGCTTAGTTCGATTCAGCAATCAAGAGAGATTGTTGATCAGGTAGCGATCTAAGAATTTTGAAATTTTGTCTAACTAGGTGGTGGTCACAAGCCTGTGCATGAAGTCTGATGCCACTGAAACTGGGTTTGGCTAATGGATGACCCGTGTGGATAGATTTCCCAAAATGCTCTGCCCTGCGAGATTTGAAGGATCTGATGGTAGATCCCACGTGTCGAGCATTACAGCTAGAACATTGGTATTCATAAGCCACGCATGAGCAAACATCATCGGGAATCTTATCCTTAATTTTGAAAAAAGACCCAGCGGTGAAAGGATTTGTCAAAACAATTTGAAAATCGAAGTGTTTATAGAGTTTTTTTAAATTTCGAAGTAATTCATTCCTAATTTTGTAACTGCTTGGGCCAAAAAATTGTAGGTTCACATATTTCTCCAACCTGGGGACTGTAGACACTTGTTCACACAAGTACTTTCTGTTCAGAAATTTTGAGATGATGCGATCAACTAGGTACAAATGATACTAGATCTTCAAAAAGTAAGTTTTCAAATATTCTATTTCGGTATGGAACAATGCATATGAACTTGACAGATTGAAGGCTTTGTCCAACAGAGTTCTTACACTGTTCAGTTTGATTGTCTGAGGCGTTAAGCTGAAAAAAATCAGTCCTAAGCCAGTAAAGGTAGGTTTACGAAACACCGTTAAAAAAATTACTTGATTATCTTGCTCAATTTCACTAGTAAACTTCATATCCGGGTGCTGACTATTCAGGTAATTTAGAAAAGGAGTCGCGTGGTGTTTTTCACGGAATAGTACAATACAGTCATCAACATTTCTCCTATAATAGAGTGGTTTAAATGTTAATGGACAATTATCTAACCACACTTCTTTCTTCGTGATTTCGAACAAATACGTTAGCTAGAGTAGGGCTGAGGGGCCCCCTATTGAACACTCGTCAACTTGCTTGTACAACATGGAATCGAAAAGAAAAACCGATTGCGAGGCAGCAATATTGAGCAATTTTGAAAATTGGTATCCGATACGGCCCATAATTTCTTCTATAAAGACGTTTAACTACAATTTGTCTGAATATCTGATCCCCTTCCTATCTCGTCTCACGACAAATGAGTACAGTATAATAAATTCTAAATCATTAGTTGAAGAAATTAAGCAACTTCGGTTCAACAGATCAACATTTATGGCTAGTTTTGATATTACGTCTGTGTTTACCAATGTACCCGTACAGGAAACTTGCAAAATTGTACCTGATAAACTGTACCATCCATGAGCTTTGCTACCTTTCGACAGGATTTTTTTTCAAAATTGCTCAATATTGCTGCCTCGCAAGGGGTTTTTCTTTTCGATTCCGTGTTCTACAAAGAAGTTGACGGGTGTTCAATGGGGGGGAAGGGCCCTCAGCCCTACTCTAGCTAACGTTTTTTTTTTTGCAATCACGAAGAAGTGTGGTTGGATAATTGTCCATTAGCATTTAACTACTATATTATTGGAGATATGTTGATGACTTTTATGTACTATTCCGTGAAAAACACCACGTGATTCCTTTTCTAAATTACCTAAATAGTCAGCACCCGAATATGAAGTTTACTAGTGAAATAGAACAAGATAATCAAGTAAATTTTTTTGACGCAAAAATAACTAGAGATAACACATTCACAACTTCGGTGTTTCGTAAACCTACGTTAACTTGCTTAGGACTGATTTCTTTTCAGCTTAACGCCTTTGATAATCAAACTGAGCAGTATAAGAACTTTGTTGGACATGGCCTTCAATCTGTCAATTCTTATGCATTGTTCCATACCGAAATAGAATATTAGAAAACTTACTTTTTGAATAACTTGTATTCTTTGTACCTAGTTGATCGCATCATCTAAAAATTTCTGAAAAGAAACTACTTCTGGGAGCAAGTGTCTACAGTCCTCAGGTTGAAGATATATGTGAAATTACAATTTTTTGGCCCAAGCAGTTACAGAATTAGGAATGAATTACTTCGAAATTTAAAAAAAAAATCCATAAAAAACATAGATTTTCAAATTGTTTTGACAATCATTTTACCGTTGGGTCTTTTTCAAAAATAAAGATGAGATTCCCGAGGATGTTCGCTCATGCGTGGTTTATGAATACCAATGTTCGAGCTGTAATGCTCGATACGTGGGATCTACCATCAGATCCTTCAAATCTCGCATTGCGGAGCATTTTATGAAATCCATCCACACGGGTCGTCCATTAGCCAAACCCAGTTTCAGAGGCATCAGACTTCATGCAGAGGCTTGTGACCACCCCTTGGTTGATTTTTTTTCCAAAATTTTTAGATCGCTACCTGATCAACAATCTCTCTTGATTGCTGAATCGATTATCATTAAGAAAACTAAACGTTTACTTAACATCAATACTAATGCGGTCGAACTGAACACAGCAGAATAGTCATCCTTAGAATAGGTTCACTGTCATCACCACTCGGTCTGTTCTCTCTTCCGGGACTCCTGGTCCTTTACTGATCGTATCATTCTTAGTTCACAAATTTTTATCTTGTTCACTCCAAAATTATTTTGTAATTTTCTTTCATTTAATACGTTACATTTTTCAGATCTCTGAATATGAACAATGCCATGTCCGAAAGCTTAATTATAAATCCGATTATCGATTTTTAGTAAAAAAATAAATTATGTACCCACGTTGGTTTTGTTCTTCCTTCTTCGCATTACATTTCCTCGGAATGTCTCCATGGCTCAAGTTA
>SDVV010004454.1:0-20175 GCA_016164225.1 Gammarus roeselii
CAAGCGTCGTCGTATTTTTCTCTCATGGCGGAATATCCTCCCGTCAGGTCTAAAGGCTGACATAATGGACTTCGTTGAAGCCAGAAATTTATTGACTCTGCAGCTCAGTTTGGTCTCAACAATCACCGATTGACCGGGGAAATGAAAATGATCATGTACTTGCATGAATTTCATTAGTCTACAACTATGAAGCTATTTAAATATGACCGCTGAAAATAATAATATACCAAAAAATATGAAATGGAATCTGCCGCCAATGGATTTTGTTGAACAATTTCTGTTGTTCAAGGAAAGTGGCATAGCCGTTGTTTTATTTTATTATGTTATGTTTGTATTTGACGGAACCGCACACCTGGTTTTTCCGTCAGTTAAAATGCGTAGTAACAGGCTGAGTTTGTTAATAATGTTCCCTCTGCTGCTGTTATGACTTACAACACAATTGTCGCGTCTGGTAGACACGAAGTTCTGAAGGTGATAATGCATCATCATTCCAAGAGATGATGACATTGATTGGGCATTTGTTGTAGGAACATAAAGCAACCTCCATCCGCTAGCTCATGAGTGACGAGGAATAGGCAGTCTCATATTAATACGTTGCCACTCTCCCAGGCAACCAACCGCGCGGTGTGCTTGCAAAATCTCAAACACCCAACTGCACCAGAATATATCAGGCTCTAACTAGAAACTATCTCAACTTGGTGACCGCGCACCCTGTGTCAGGGGCTTAGCATCTTGCCACCGTAACTCATTCGTGTCGTAAAAGGAAACTGATAGGGGAGCTTGTGGCGAGGATTACTAGTCTCGCATCCGTAACCCCTTGCGTGTCGTAGATGATTGTTTTTTTGGGGCGGAGTGAGGTGGCTAAGAATCTCTTCCTCTTTAAACTTCTTCCTCAAAGAGGGCAAGGAGAGCCCGGTCACTACGACGCAGCAGAGGTAAACCAGTCACATTGTCGAGCCCTGTAAACCAGTCCCATTGTCGGACCGCACTCATGATCCTGAGTGTGTGTTGGGGGATTTTCCGGTCGGAACACTACTACTCAGAAGGGATAAATATTGTTTCAGTGTGATTGTATGAGAGGAGCGCCCTGCTGTCGGCCGTCCCCCTTCCTGAGGGATTAGGCCCGGTGTCTGTAGCCGTCTGTATCTGTAATCTCACCTAAAATCTGTCCTGAAAGATGTTATCTCTCGAACCACTGCGGGACCGTAACATTGCATCTGTAATACTATGTACCCAAAATATATCTCAAGTATTGTAAACAACAAGAATTTCTATATTTTCTCGATGTAAGATGAGTATTCTGTCAACCGATCGAAATTTTCTTCCCAAAATCCCACGTGAACCTCCTCAACATAATGCTGAGCTCATTAGTCTCCTCGGGGCCGAAAAAAGGATTTTCTCATTGCGAGGAAAGAATCAGGCCTCCTTCGCATGACTGTCACAGGGCAGTAAACATCAGGACTGATGGCAGTAGGAAGCCATTAACAGTCAACCGCACCGGGCAAAAGGAAGTCCGGCAAGGGAGGCTGGCTATCTAGAGGAGGTGAGACAGGGCAGCGTTTGGGGTGTATGCCATTGCTGATAGCCTGCATGGCATCTTATATTGTATGAAGGGGAATTTTTTTCGGAGCAGAGAAGGCATTACGTGTTATTGATGGAAAACAATTTGCCTATTAGTAAGTTTCTAACGCGTGAGGAATTTTATTTCATTGATGTCACTATAAATGATCGTGCCCCTGACAGTGAACAGGAAAAGAATGTACCAAAGTTTGACCCGTTATGGGATGCAGGTGTTAGCGGTGAGATGCAGTATAAGTATTCAGTTTAAGTATTCAAATATGCAGTATTCAAGTATGAGAAATGTAAATTAGTTCATTCAATCGAGCCGTTCACGTTTTTTACCTAATATTTGTAATGAATATGAAGCCATATTTAGATTACTGTTCAGGATAAAAATGTCTGCATGCACACTAACAGTGCAAGAAGTTCGGTTGTTCATAGTTACTGAAATTAGACTTTGACATTTATCACATCTTTATCAACAACATCAGGTTAAATATCGCACTACAGAGGCCGTTGATGGGCTTCTATCAGGTGAACACGTTTGGACTAGTCGCATTGTGTTTGTGAACGGCCTCAAAGACCCAATATAATAGTAAAAAACTGTACAACTTATGCGTGATAAATTATACGTACTATAAATCGATTAGATTTATAGTGTAATGATATTGAAGAGTCGATGGAACAGGCGAGCGAAAAATCGCGTCCGTTTGTTGAATTTTATCGCTTGATATTCAAACGTTATGTTGAAATGATTCTGAAATGGAAACATATATTGAATTTTTTCACGCGCTACGACCTATTTTTTCTGTGAGTTCCAGGAAATTACAGCATTTCTCGTGGGTTATAGAGTATCAAGAAAACCAAGTTCCAGGAAATTCGTATTTGCATGCAAATGAAATAAATATCGTGCTTCGAATTAAAGAAAAATCCCCGAGATATCGAGCAAATGAAAACCCATTTTTTTAAATATGAAAGTTGACTTTTCATTATCTTTTCCGCGTATGGGCAAGAATTTACTTAAAACATTTTTTACAATTGTTTGAAATGTGAAAAGATGTGATGTTTTCGTTGCTATTTTCTGAAGGAATATATTTTTGTTCTTCTATTGCAACTGTTATATGAAAATAATATTGTGACTTGCTCAGAAACCGGTCTGGAAGTATTATTTGTTTCAAGTTCTAAGACTTAGCTAATGTTATTGTCTACATTCGTAAATGAAGCATGCGCGTCTATAAAATAAGCAAGGGCGGTAATAGGGTCGGAATCCCACATGTGTTTAATTTATTTATTCTGTGCTCCCATCTCTATGTTATATTATATCCGTACTTGATTGACTATCACATCTGCTTCCACGCAGAACATAAAATCAGTCGAGGCTTTCCGACTCTATAAACCCATTTGACACAGCACTTGAAGCTGTATTCAATTTCATGATGTGTACCATTGTTGAATTAGTAGCAACATAAGAAGAAAAACAATGATGGTTGAATCGATTCAGTATGTCCAAAAGGGTACATTTAGGATGATGCAAGTAACTGCGCTGGGTGGGCCTCGGGTCACATGTTCGCGCTGTATCAATAACTGCGTATGTGCAAGGAATGTACAAATCATGGGTACAAGTAGCAATGCTCACTCCCTTTTTCAAACCCATTAATAATACACGAAGTTTCTTTCACGAAAGGATCATTCACTGCTCATTATCTGATAAAAAAAATTAAATAAGTAAACTCCGATTGAATTGCAATAACTTATCAAAACGATGCAGTGACACCGATACAGTAGTGAGGTACAGTAGCATATTGGCAGTCCGCGTATGCCAATGCTCTTCTGCTTGACATTTCAATCTATAGGAAGTTTTATAATTAGAACATCATATCTAAAGTTTCCATAGCAATACATGACCAGATCTGTAGTCACAAGCTCCCATAAAGTCTCGATCAACACACGATCTTCCCATCAATGTGCCCAGCATTAAAATACTGGAGCCGAGGGGATAACAGATCCTTTCTTTCTAGGCCGCTGAGAAGTTCGACCGCGATATCCAAAGATGCGCTCAAGATAAGCATCTTCTGAAACATTCTTCACAGAGTCTTAGGAGACAATCTTCCAGATTTTTTTAATGTCCGCAGTTTTTCCCTGAACTCTTCAAAGCTTCCGTTAAGACCAGATGTGCTCTTTGATAGTTCTGATGGTTTCCTACGATGGCAGCGCTTCAAAACTTTTCTTTAACAGCAGTTTCAGCTGCTTCGCATAGACTGATCCGCAATATGTCGGTACATTACCAACACTGTTCTATAATATTGTTTGTATACTCTCGTATATCTGGCCTTGTTCCGTTTACGGTTATGTGAAGCAGACCCTTGGTGAGTTTGGGGACCAGTGTTGTTCTTCAATCACGCCTTCGCTCTTCCTTTGATGTTGCAGTGTAACCGTGGGATGTTTTACTTCTAAGTTATGGGTAAATTTAGTGTCGGCAGAAATTCGCTATGTCCGAGAAACTTACACAATCCGATTTGTACGAGGAAATTGCACAATTCGCTTTGTCCGAGAAATTTGGAAGACGAAGAACATTTCCATCTTTGCGGCTTCGCTTGCAGATGAAAGATTAATTTAAAAACAATCTTCATGTTTAAATTGTGTCTATAAGAAAGATTTAGTGTCACCAATTGAGTTACTATTCTTGGTGATTTCTCACTGATACAGTGTCCTTGACTATACAAATATGTAATAGAAAATAGCTGATTCGAATGGTTCTTAAATTTCTACAGCATGTATGAAATTAGGAATTCGTATATTATGTTTTAACTCGGAATTCAACAAATGGATTCAAACGTATCCGATAATACGAAGCACAATACGCACTATTAGAGCCAACACGTCACACTCGTCTATTCAATTCCCACCATCACTGCTAACACGCCGAACTCATCTCAAAAATACACACATAGAATGCTAACACTCTACACTAGTCTTTTTCATCCCTCACAAACTGATCTAACACGTCACACTCGTCTCCAAAAAACACATTCAGCTCCAACACTCTCCCCCTCGTGCCGTCAATCGTACTATCCGAGCTGACATGATAAGGACCGGAAAGGGTCGATTGGATCTGAAGCGTTCGCGATACGTGAAGCGCTCGGGACTTTTGGTCTATGCGTCTGTATATTCACTTATCCGTGCGTCTGTATATTCACTTATCCATGCGTCTGTATATTCACTCATCCATGCGTCTGTATATTCACTTATCCATGCGTCTGTATATTCACGTATCCATGCGTCTATATATTCACTTATCCATGCGTCTGTATATTCACTCATCCATGCGTCTGTATATTCACTTATCCATGCGTCTATATATTCACTTATCCATGCGTCTGTATATTCACGTATCCATGCGTCTATATATTCACTTATCCATGCGTCTGTATATTCACTCATCCCTGCGCCTGTATATTCACTTATCCATGCGTCTGTATATTCACTCATCCATGCGTCTGAATATTCACTCATCCATGCGTCTGTATATTCACTCATCCATGCGTCTGTATATTCACTTATCCATGCGTCTGTATATTCACTCATCCATGCGTCTATATATTCACTTATCCATGCGTCTGTATATTCACTTATCCATCTACTCTTCACACTTATCTATCTAGGCTTCACTGTTGGTGTACGCACTTATCTAACAACGCTGCTCACCAGGGAAGCGTTAATGCGTATCGTGTATAGGTTGGGGCACTTGACATGTGCTCCCGCTCTATTGAAGCTCTCTCGTCAGAGCCGCAGTTTGCAGTCATCATTTATATTGCATTTTGGTTATCAGTTTCATATTCTGAGCGTGAGTAGAGGACAGTTGTATCAAGCAGCACGCCTCTTGACATCCCCAGGGAGAGAAACCTAGACATTGCTAATGCCTACTCATTCACTGCCTTCGTATCTTGCAGTCAGCAACACATCAGTAGTCGGTGGGGTGAAGACACATCAATAAAACATAGTTATCTAAGAAAAATCTTTATAAATACCAGAAACAAAAACTGAAGCGGGTTTACTACACATACGTGGAAACAAGGTATGACGGATCATATTAATACACATTATAAATTAAACTAGCGCAAGTAATCAATAACTCAAACCAGCCGAAACGGGACCCGATACTAGGGTTCATATTATACCGACTCGTTACGACTGAGGGCCCTTACAAATTGGTGTCCACGGCGAATTACACGTTACTCCATTCCTGGGATTCGCAGAAAGCTAGGCTGATAGCAAACGTCGAG
The DNA here is from genome assembly GCA_016164225.1 of Gammarus roeselii. Classification (NCBI taxonomy): domain Eukaryota; kingdom Metazoa; phylum Arthropoda; class Malacostraca; order Amphipoda; family Gammaridae; genus Gammarus; species Gammarus roeselii. The sequence continues at coordinate 5,844 of SDVV010004454.1, forward strand.
TGTCATACACTCTTCCAATAATAATTACCAAGCACGGAACACTCAATTACCACGGCTTCTATCAAAAGATATCTAAATGCCATGGTTATTGTTACTTAATCGGGGGTTCAATGCTCAGAATCCAGGGGTCCGAGGAGTTGCTTCCCGACGTTGAGGTAGACAAATCCATCCCAACCACGCGTCGTTTTACGTGCCAGTGCCGTAGATCAGCTGGTGGCACTGGGAGTTGCACTTCAACGTCATGTGATGTTGGCGCGCTTGCGATGGGGCTGGTTCGACGATAATCCACTTTAGTCGAAGTGGATGTGCCGACGATAATCTACGTTAGTCTCTCTAGAATGTAAGACTAAGCACTCAAGCACGATGTCACTTCACAAATAAATGAAGAACAAAGCTCATAAATCAATCAGTTTTATTTGGTCTTTCCATCTATACTTGTGGTCGATGTACAGAGTCAATTCTGCTTAAACGATAATCTGCTGTAATGAAGAGTATTGTTCACTCCCAAACACGGAGTCGATGAACTTCTTCCACTGTCTACACTCAGCAACAACGGCGGAGACGGCGGAATAACTAAGGAACGACGAGAGTCAGACGGCGCGGCTGGGGTGCTATTATCGGTAGTGTCTCGCCTCCGACACGGGAGCCAGGTTTGAGCTCATCTTCCGCCGTTTATGCGTCTCCAAGAGAACAAAGACGATCACGTGATGCGCCCCGGCTGCTGGTATCATTCGGTTGCTGTCAGGGTGTAAGCACCATTGTCAGCCAACTCAGTGTCTGCCGAGTTCAGTCTTTGTAAGCAGGATTTCAATTGTATTTGACAGAAGTATCCGGCTGGTGATACATTGGGCGATAATACCAGGATAGCGCTACGTTCTGTGGAGTCTACAGTACATGTGAAGCGTGCTTTACCCATGTGGGGAACAGCAACATAACCCAGACTGCTTAGGTAACGACGATAATTAACAGTATAAACATGAACGGGGAATCAGGATAGGTCGCCAAATGTGTTCCTAATGTTATTGCATCCCATATTTCTTATTACGTCTATACCCAGGGCGTTAGAGATCGTCCTTAATCTAACTACTAATGGGTTGATTTGCGTATGTCGTGTTTCTGGAAGTATTCGTCCATGTGGTAGACCCTTTAAAATTCCACTTCTCTCGACATTTTCAACGGCGCGATTGAAAAAATGTGACTGATAAATGCTTCTATCGCTTCTTCTGCTGTTAAATCTCAGTAGAAATTTTGGTTCCATCACTGTTGGAGGCGATGTCTTTCTAGTTTTCGAGAGGCATCCAGGTAAGTGATTCACTCGTAAACATTACTGAGAGACTAGAACGAAATATCGCGTCACGTTTCATACATGATCACCATTGCGGATAATAGCAAACTGCTTAGTGGCAGACACGATAATATAAAAGCTTACTAAAGTTGGGCATTTACTTTATCCATTGGTCAAGTCCTGTTTCAAAATATACCCTTGTTATTGATGGGGAATTGCCGGAATGTTGATCCAAGAGTCAAGGTCCCACGGTTTCAAGTGGCACCCGGACATAACTTTCTCTTTGTATCTCAAGTTCTGACATTTGTTCTAATACCAGAAGAAGGTTACCCAGTAGGTAGCTAGAAGACTAGTAGTATGTGTAAGTATGGAACCAAGTTTTGATTATATTACCCTGTAGGGGTTGGCCTATCACCTTATAACGTTATAACTATAACGCTATTGGTCTGTTCTCTATGGACCCCTTGAGTTTTAAAATGATACTGCAGTCATTCTGCCGCCATACAGACGTCATACTGCCGTCATCTGACGTTATACTACCGTCATTCTGCCGTCACACTGCCGTCATACTGCCATCATACTGCCGCCGTACTGCTGGCATAATACCCCCATAATGTCACCATACTGCCCTCATAATGCCGGTATAATGCCGTCATTCTGCCGTCATACAGCCGTCATACTGCCGCCATAGTGCCGTCATTCTGCCGCCGTACTGCCGTCATACTGCCGCCATTTTGCCCTCATATTGCCATCATACTATCGCTATAGTGCTATCATACTGCCATCCCACTGCCGTATTGGAATTCTTCATCGTTCGTGTCGTCTCTCCATGTACGGAACCTATCTAATGTCGTTGTCGGAGGGCGGCTGAATGAACAAAAGATTATGACTCGCCCATGATCGTTAAGGTTATTTTTGGGGGGGATCGTCGTTGATAGCAACATCAAATGGATATGGGCATCAATGTTTTGAACGATCCGCCATGCTCGTTGGGAGCGAAACGAAGATATCTTCCTTCAATCTACTTAAAAAATCTGCCGAAATCGTCGATAACAACAACGAAGGTGATTTTTCTTCAATATATGCAAACGATCTGACGTGTATTTCAATGCTACATGAAGGTATGATTAATGTTGATTTTCGATCGATGATAGTCTACTAAGATGATGAGAAACACCTATAAAAATCATTTAAATCTTGTCATCACTGATTTTCGAAGATCGACTTGTCTAAAATAATATTCCAATGTCAGCGATAATTTTTTTAAAGAGCCAGGTTGCCGATAACGATCTTAATCGGCACATTACTATGATAAAGCTCAGCGACAACTGATGGACAATTTCTTAATGATCGTCTATGTTCGTAATGAGTTACCTGAGTTATTCCACCATCATTTCTACGATCAGTTCAATACCTGCTTTGTTTATGCCTGTTATCAATCTAGTGATATCTAACTCTACCGGTTCCTCCAATCCACCCTCTTATTCCAAGGTTATTTGTGCGTACATGGCCAGTCGGGAAAGTTATTTTTATGCACGTTCACTTGTCTCGTAAGATAATTTTGATCTCAGCTGCACGCCCTGCCCTACAAATTCTTAGAATTTCTCAATTCTTGTCCGGTAATATGTAACGGTTACCATGCATCTGTTGGATTCATCCACTTTTCTTTCTAGCGCAGCCCCGACCAAGTGGCGCACAGAGGGATGCGGGGCTTAGGTGCCATGCATGCACCCCACCCTTTCCCAGCCGAATTATTTGTACAACAACCATTCAATTTTGGTTAGGTTCATCTCCCTCCCATTGGATGGCAGCTCCCTCCCCTCCTTGTGATTTTCCTCGGCGCACCACATTAGCCCAAGACACAACCTCTCCTGTTGCTTTTTAAAGTAAGTTTCACGACGGCTAAGATTTATAGCACAAGTTTCTTGCTGATCCAATAAGCTGCCGAGGGACTGGCTGTTTACGGCCCAACACGGGCTCAACAAGGGTAAACAAACGATGAGAGACCAAGAAGGACTCAAGACCGAGTTTGCCGGGCAAATGGGAGCCTGTGCTGGTTGGTCCTCTTATTCTGATTTGGGCCGACTCAGCTCCAAAACTTGAAGTAAAGTTATTTTAGTTCCATACAATATCAATACTTACCCGAGAAACTTCCGTGTAGTCAAGCGATCAAACAACTGCCTTTTGTTGATGTTCTGGGAGACCCAACTGAAATTAAAAACATCCAGAACGATGTCAAGATACGATTGATCCTGTTGTTCATGACCTTAGTTCTGTCCATATGCTGCTCGTATATTATTATATGCATGTAGCCGATACCAAATGGTTAATGATAAAAACATCCATTGATAAAATCAGAATCCTGTATATTAATAACACAGCCACTTCTATTTCAAGAATAACTTATTAGCCCATTATTTCAAATTTGGTGTTTATTAATGGCAGCGAACGTTGCCTGAGACAGCTTTTAGTGACCAACTGCTAAAGAAGCTGACGTTTGGCTCCATTCCTGTACAGGCAAAGGCAGAAAAATTTCCACACTGAAACCATTGAATCAATCGTTATACTTTTCTTTGCTACAGTTACACATACAAATTGCGGAAAGATGCTGAGATCGTAACAAAATACCAACACTGCTTGAGCAAAAAATGTCAACCGTCTAGCAATTACCATTTAGATATAAGTCATCATCAAGGCTCTAGTTTGTCGAGCCTTGGATATTACACAATTCATCTGTTATATTCAAAATGGCGAGTTCATCGCGTTTTTGTTCATCGTTTTAATCCATTCGCTTATATCATTGAAGTTTCATTTGCATGTTCAAATGCATCTCAGACATTCAATAAAGTATTAAAAAATGTTATTTGTAGCGATGAGTGCATGAGCTGGTGCATTATTCTGGGACAAGATATTCAAACTTCCTGTGTCCATCTAATTTTGTGTTTAGATGGCTCAATAGAGCGGCGTTAGAGAAGGTTTCCAGCAATCCCATGCCAGAGCTGAAAAATTGACAGACCGTAGAATGCACGAGCGAGTCTCCAGCACACCTATCAGGAGAGAATCGGATCAGAATCAGAGGCTCGTGTGAGTCTCGGTCAGTTAAGGAATTATGACGGTATGTATCCTTCAATGCTGGCAGGATTGGGGTCGGCTTGAGTGAGAAAACAAGGGCATTTGCTCATTTGGACTTCACGCCGGCAGCTACGGGCTTTCTTTCCAGTTACTACTATAATATCGGGGTTAAAGAGGCAACATATGAGGTGGCCGTAAGAGGGCATACGAGCGCCTGTCAAAGCGCAATCTCCCGCTAGAACGGACGAAATGCTCCAGTTTCCCAAGAATTGGTCCATTATGAGGGCTGAAGAACGGCCAGCAACAGCTGCCCGCAACAAAATGCAGCAGAAGAAAACTTCCAAGGTTTTTCTCGCCGAGCAGGCGATGATATCATATTTTAGCTCAGATTGAAAGAATAGGGATGCTTGCGAGAAAATATGCCTGTTATATTTTGATGAAGAATGGAAAAACGTCGGTTTTTGTTTAATATTTGATAATTAACATTGCCATTTTTGTTCACTGGTTGTTTGGATAGTGGTTTGTGGAGAAGGAATGATTGATACCAACAATAAAATTCATGTCATTTTCGTTTATTTTTTCGAATATTTCTTCCAGTTCATATTCAGGCATCGTGGGCTTTGTACGAGGATATGTTGGAACTGATGAAATTTCTAACAAATCCCATCTTTATGTTTTGTCTATGGTAGTGGAAGGCTTTCGTTGGTAAATATTGTTATTGAAGGTTACAGCTTTTTGATTCTGAAGATCAAATAATCTCGAGGATGATAAACATATATTTCGCTAAGACCTGTTTGGAGCATCCAGGCCTAGATGAAGAGCCAGTACATCTCGTTCAGACGATGAGGAGTATCTACGCCTCGATGAGGAGCTATTACATCTCGTCTTGACTGTGTGGTGTATCCATGCCTCGGTGATGAGCCAGTACATCTTGTCCAGACTGTGGAGTATCCAGGCCTTGATTATGACATAGTACATCTTTTCCAGACAATGCGGAGTATGCACGCCTCGATAAGGAGCCAGAGTATCTCATCCAGACTATGTGGAGTATCCAGGCTTTGATGAGAAGCCAGTGCAATGTCCAGACTGTATGAGGTATCCAAGCATAGATGAGGAACCTGCATATCTCGACCAAACTTTGTAGATTATTGACGCCTCAAAGAGGAGCCAGTACATCTTGCCCAGACTGGGTCTAGTATTCAGGCCTCGATGAAGAACCAGTACATGTCGTCAAGACAAAGTGGAGGATCTACGCCTCGGTGATTAGCAAATACATCTCGTTCATATTCATTAAACAGCTGTTCCTTTATTTTGAGTTATGAAAACGTAGAGCAGAAGTTTAACAACGGTGAATAGTTGTGTTATTGAGATATTTAATTTCACTAGTTTAACATTGAGCGAAAACAATTATAAAATATTTCTATGGCAATCGACGTAATCATTGAAATGTGTAATAATTTAATATCCAGCCCATATTAAACTATTTGCAGCGTCATGCGCTTCCTGATAGGAGTTTTACTAAATTTTCCTAGTCATTTACAGCAGCACTAATCCTGGCACGTGTGAGTTTCTTAGAAGTAAACTATATGGCTTTTCAAAACATTTTTGTTAGTCCTAAAGGGACGAAACATTACTTGTCGTTCTTCAATACATATATTTTTGTTGTAAATGGGTTGATGCGTTTATACGCATCTTTTTATATTTTAGAGAAGACAGCGAAATAAGTTCGATAATCAAGCATTAATTTTGGATCAGTGATGAAGTTACCTCTTGATATAAAAATACTAGATGGCAATAGAGTAATAAGTTGTGTCAACACGTGCTGATTTTTCGTATATACTTTCGCTCAAAAATGTTCTGACTATGGACATAAAACCTTCCTGTTCCAGATTCTGTGTGATGGATGAAGTGCTGCTGTGAGTTAAACCAAATAACGCTCATCAGGGAATGTAGCAAAGCTAGCGCTCATGGAATGCTGGACACCGTGGGCTTAGAAATAGGTATCCCGCGGGATTTGAAATTTAGGTCCCACGTGCTTTGGAATTAAGAGTCACGCGGGCTTTGAAAATTAAGTGAAAATGAAGAAATATTCAGATTTTTTTTTTTTATATTTAATTACGCAAAAAACACCAGAATTATCGGCTGAGGGCCGTTAGAGTTTCTCATTAACAGCCAAATAAAGGGAAAACTGCTCAACGCTGCTCCGCGGAGGACCTATAACGTTTTTATTCGCGCAATGGCAATTTTTGCGCAACCTTCTTTATGTCGTCCCAATTCTTTTACCTATGTTTCTTCCGGTATAATTGTTAGATTTATTCCTAAAATAGCTATTCGTCTGCTTGACGCGCTTACAAGGGCCTCAGTTGGGCCATTGGCGTATCTTTAAGGCTCAGTTTCAACGTGTTGAGTTTACTCGTTCACCTTTTGTGAGAGACAGAGACGGAGGGGGAAGTCTGGCGCGTCCCCAGTCCATCGAAGAAATCACGGGAATCACTAAAATAAGCAGTCCAGAGACTACATTCTTGAGCTCAGACCCTTCGCCGGCCAACCTGAAAGGGGCGGATAAAAAAAGTCGCCCTAAAAAGTCACGCGTTGGGATAAAATGGAAATAAAGACTGGAAGCCGCGCTGGATTTTAAAATACTTCTTGCCTGTATTTTCTTAGTCAGGAGAGAATTCGAGGCAAAATGTTATGTGTTTGTGCGGTAGGTAATGGAAGGTACCAAGCAGATACATCTTTCTTGTTAGGTTACACCACTGATTATTTAGAGTATAAATCGATTAATTCTTCACTCCAGTTGATAAAGCGTTTTCTTCCTCTATTGGTAAATATCAAGCATTGTATAAGTTAATTTGAAAATATTCATATCAAGGGATGCGCTTCTCTGACTGAAAAATTTTAGGCGCTCGTGAAAGCGTGTACGGGGTGGAGGAATCTAAGTCAAAATGAGGTCGACGTCATAAAGAATTAATTGCAAGGGGTTCATTTCAAAACCTTTTTCAATCTGTGTGGTTTTAATAAGAGAAGTGATGTGGTTTACCATGTCTCTTGAATTAGAAGTGGCTATTTGGTAAACATTTCGGCATTTATCCAGGAGATTCATTTCGATGATGGGAATGTCGCTGATATCAGACGGCAACTTCAATAAAATAATTCAATCTCAATTGTGAGAAGCAAAATAAGAAATTTACCCCCGCACAACCTTACCAGGCTCATTTTCCACTTATCCACACTGCGGAAAGGTATGATTCTGACTTGTCACCAAAGTGTCTGAGAGGCAATGTGTTTGAGGTCGTATTTTTCTGGACCAACCCATGATCAGGTTATGAAATTAGTTTCAGCCTAATAAAAATATACATCAGGAAAACGCATTTCCATTCCAGGCAGCAAAATATGACAGGTTCAATCTATGTGATGAAGAAGAATGGTACGGTTATGAGAACTGTTGGCGTCCGAGTGTAGTCGCAGTTTGGTGCAGCAAAGCGCCAACTCACTGACAAATCACCGATAACCGCATTTTCTAATGCTTCACTAACGCGCCCAAATGCTTCCCTTGACGTCAGCGATAGGAAAAAAATCTTTGCAAAACTCGCTGCCGTCTCTCACTTCAACAACATGAGCTACTGCACTAAGTTGGCTCGCTGTAGAGGCGAAAACTGCCAGCACTGGGTCAGAAGAACGCGTCACTGTGATCGTAATATATTTTTTTGCCGTCGCGTCACTGTGATCGTAATATATTTGGTTGCGGTCGCGTCACTGTGATCGTAATCTACTTGGTTGCGGTTGCGTCACTGTGATCGTAATCTACTTGGTTGCCGTCGCGTCACTGTGATCGTAATATATTTCGTTGCGGTCGCGTCACTGTGCTCGTAATATATTTGGTTGCGGTCGCGTCACTGTGATCGTAATCTACTTGGTTGCGGTTGCGTCACTGTGATCGTAATCTATTTGGTTGCTGTCTGGTCACCGTGATCGTAATCTATTTGGTTGCGGTCACGTCACTGTGATCGGAATCTATTTGGTAGCAGTCGCGTCAGTGTGATTGTAATCTATTTGGTAGCAGTCGCGTCTCTGTGATCGTAATCTATTTCGTTGCGGTCGCGTCACTGTGATCGTTATCTATTTGGTTGCGAACACGTCACTGTGATCGTAATCTATTTGATTGCTGTCTCGTCACTGTGATCGTAAACTATTTGGTTGCGGTCACGTCACTGTGATTGTAATCTATTTGTTTGCTGTCTCGTCACTGTGATCGAAAACTATTTGGTTGCGGTCGCATCACTGTGATCGTAATCTATTTGGTTGCGGTCGTGTCACTGTGATCGTGATCTATTTGGTTGCGGTTGCGTCTCTGTGATCTAATCTATTTGGTTGCGGCTGTGTTACTGTGATCGTAATCTATTTGGTTGTGGATGCGTCACTGTGATCGTAATCTATTTGGTTGCGGTCTCGTCACGGTGATAGTAATCTATTTGGTTGCGGTCGCGTCACTGTGATCATAATCTATTTGGTTGCGGTCTCGTCACTGTGATCGTAATCTATTTGGTTGCGATCGCGTCACTGTGATCGTAATCTATTTGGTTGATGTCTCGTCATTGTGATCATAATCTATTTGGTTGCTGTCTCGTCACTGTGATCGTAATATATTTGGTTGCTGTCTCGTTACTGTGATCATAATCTATTTGGTTGCTGTCTCGTCACTGTGATCGTAATCTATTTGTTTGCCGTCGCGTCACCGTGATCGTAATCTATTTGGTTGCGGATGCGTCACTGTGATCGTAATCTATTTGGTTGCTGTCGCGTCACCGTGATCGTAACTATTTGGTTGCGATCGCGTCACTGTGATCGTAATCTATTTGGTTGCGGTCGCGTCTCTGTGATCGTAATCTATTTGGTTGCTGTCGCGTCACTGTGATTGTAATCTATTTGATTGCGGTCGCGACTTTGTGATCGTAATCTATTTGGTTGCGGTCGCGTCACTGTTATTGTTATCTATTTGGTTGCGGTCGCGTCACTGTGATCGTAATCTATTAGCTTGCTGTCGCGTCATTGTGATAGTAATCTATTTGGTTGCTGTCTCGTCACTGTGATCGTGATCTATTTGGTTGCAGTCGCGTCACTGTGATCGTAATCTATTTGGTTGCGGTCGTGTCAGTGTGATCATAACCTATTTGGTTGCTGTCGCGTCACTGTGATGGTAATCTATTTGATTGCGGATGCGTCACTGTGATTGTAATCTATTTGGTTGTGGTCGCGTCTCTGTGATTGTAATTATTTGGTTGCTGTCGCGTCACTGTGATCGTAATCTATTTGGTTGCTGTCGCGTCACTGTGATCGTAATCTATTTGGTTGCTGTTGCGTCTCTGTGATCGTAATACAGTATATTTGGTTGCTGTCGCGTCACTGTGATCTTAATCTATTTGGTTGCTGTCGCGTCACTGTGATCGTAATCTATTTGGTTGATGTCGCGTCACTGTGATTGTAATCCATTAGGTTACTGTTTATACCGATATTTTGTCATGTGTTTTATGAGTATGGGAAACATTTTACTGTAGAAAGTGCCCATGTTGGACTGGATTTTGAAACGTGGGGAAACGCAACTGAAGACTTACGGGACCTTTCTTATCTCAATATGAATAAACATCGTTCGACAGTATAAGCGATTAAATGTATACGCATACAAATTTATTCCCATAGCCAGAACAAAATCAAAGTGAATGTCTAGATGTTAAATGAGTGAGATTATTAGAAAACTGATAATGTATGCAGCCCAGATTTTTTTATCAGCTGTTGAATCCGACGAATATATGTGTCAATAAATTGTCCTGGTTTGAAGGTAGTCCACATAAACTATCAACCCTTTCATGTTAGGGTTGTTTCATTGCAATTGGGTACGACCTTAAATAATTATACAAACAATTAAATAGTACTAGGAACCAAAGAGCCAATCAGAAGCTTTGCAAATAAAGGGCACAATCATGAAGCGGATCAGATTTATCGAAACCAACAACTCTGACACTATGCAACACAATCCAATATTGCGCTCCGTCTTAACGTTTGTTACTTCTCTATGGCCGAATTCATTTCCTTTTCCATAGCTCTATTTCCTTTCATTATTTTCATCATCCCATTAAAGATGTCAAGAACCCTACTGCAGCTTATTGTTCAATTCTTGATACGGCTGTTGTGACATTTCAAAAAGTGTTTTCCGGAATAACCGGAGAGCCCCGCATCGTTTAATTTTGCGACGCATCAGTGATACGACGAATAATGTGATGGCCTTCAAGTTTCTCTTATTCTTAATTGTCATTTTTATAATGGTTGCCCGTCTCAGTACCGATAAAGCGTGCCAGAAAGACCGACGGGCAAACGAACAGAGTAACACGTCTCCTTTCATGGAGCAGATTTCTTCATGCTGAATGAGTCTATTTTCTTTACAGTTGGCTGTTCATGGCGGTGAGACTTTCATTGACTGCCCATCGTGCGACAAATTGAAATTCCTATTGAACAAGACTCTGCACTCTGCAGCTCAGCTTAGTCGCCATCATCGCCAATTGTCCGAAGAGAAGTTCGCATCATTCATCGCCCTTCCTTGAATTAAAGTCATGCGCATGCACATTAGAACGAATTAACCACTTTGAACTTCACATAAAATAATCTGGCTCTGGATGACTCAGAAAGTGAGTCTAGTTTCGTCCCAAAAGTAACCCTCTTCCATGTGTCACATTGATCCGTTTTGGCAGGATATTGGTCGGTTGACTCGTATACGGAAGAATTTGTCGGTTGGTTGTATGCGATGTCCAGCATACCAAAGGATCTTGTCGTCTTTTCTATTCTTTTATATACGTTTAGGCGTATGCATACGTTATGATTATATATAAATGATTATACATTGTGAAATAACGTGCGAACCCGCCTCTCACTCTAGATCAGCTTAGATTACTTTTTTTTTAACTTATCAATCCCATGCCTATGTGTTTAATATTTACAAATATTCGTTTCTAAGATTGTAAATAGCAGATGTTGTGAACTCATATTTTGCAACATGAAGTCGAAACCGCCGGCATAAATCGGCTACAGAGAGGAAATGAACTGTCATGAATTCTTTTAAATCCCTCGCTTTGATAATTCAAACAGCGCAATTAAACATCAAGTTCGATATCTTCGAAATAAGGAACTGAAACCCCATTGCTAGACGATGGAAATGAATTATTTAATAATAAAATAAATAAATCACTAGCGCTAAACCTACGAGTTTCAGTTTCATATTTTCATTCTATTTGTGACATCGCTGAAAAATACGCAATTCAGGCCCCAAAAAGTTGTCATGACTCAGTAACTGAGTCAATTGTACCCACAACTTTGTTATCAATATTGGCATCTCCAACAAGTATGACACCGATAAGTATGAAATGGATCATGAGCAGAAACTGTTTTGTTGACATTTTGAAGTAAAAGCAAAGTTGGCATTGTTTTGAATCTACTTTCATAAGTTACGTTTCCCTTCCTTCGCGGATTATGGCAGCTATTGTGGCATCGTTCTAACTGAGCCTGCAATGACATTGGTTAGTTAGGGAGCTCGACTTCTCACTGGAGTTCACAGGCCTTAGTGCGAGCAATCACGCTCTACAGAAGCAATAATTGTTTCCCAACATGTCGTACATATCTGAATGAGTACATTAAGTACATACGAATGCATTTTAACGCGATTCATCCATTGAACGTTATGGTATGTAGCCACTAAAAATTTCCCTAGAGAGCATCATTTATCGCGTCAGTAACAGGGTGCCAATGCACCGCTATTCACGGGTAACACAGCTTCTTTGTTGCACGTGGAATGCACCGTCATTCACGTGCATCACGGCCCCTGAGTTGCCCGGGGATTGCACCGTCATTCACGTGCAACTCAGTTCCTCGGTGGCTCGTGGAATGCACCGCAATTCACATAAAACACAGCTCCTGTGTTACACGTGGATTGCACTATTATTCACGTGCAATACATCCCCTACGTTGCACGTGAACTGCACCGATATTCACGTACTGCACAGTTCCTGTGTGGCACTGGGATTACACCGTTATTTACGTGCAACACAGCTTCAGTGTTGCAAGTAGTTTGCACCATTATTCACGTGCAACACATCTGCAGTGTTACACGGGGTTTGCCCTCGTTATTCACGTGAAGCACAGCTCTTATGTTGCACGTGGATTGCACGTCCTTCATGTGCAACATAGCACTGTGTTGTACGTGGATTGCTTGCTCATTCAAGGGGAACACAAATCCTGTGTAGCCTGTGGATTGCACCGTTATTTACGTGCAACACCGCTCCAGTGTTGCGAGTGGTTTGCTTGGTTATTCACCTGTAACACAGCTCCAGTGATGCTCGTGGTTTGCCCCGTGATCCACGTGAAACACAGTTTGTGTATTGCCCGTGAACTGCACCGTCATTACCGTGTATCACAGCTCTTGTGTCCAGCTTTGATTGCACCTTTATTCTCGTGCAACACAACTATTTTACTGCACGTGGATTTCACCTTTATTCACATGCAACTCAGCTCCTATGTTGCACGTGGATTGCATCGTCATTCACGTGAAATACAGCTCCTGTGTTTCAAGTGTATTACACAGTTAATTTTGTGCGACACCGATCCATACGTGGATTACACCGTTATTTAAGTGCATGATAGCTTCGGTGTTGCGAGTGGTTTGCCCCGAAACACAGCTCTTGTCTTGCACGTGAACTGCACCGTTATTCATGTGCAACACAGCTTTAGTATTGCACGTGCGTTACACCGTTATTTACGTGCAACCCAGCTCCAGTGTTGCACGTGGTTGGCACTGTTTCTCACGTGCCATACAGCTCATGTCCAGCACGTGGAGTGCACCGTTATTCACGTGCCACCCAGATCCAGAGATGCACGTGACCGCCACCATACTGTTCTTCATCGCACGATTCTGCGACCAACATGCTCGAGGCACCAACAAAATCCTGCCTTTATTCCCTCCACAGTATCTCAGATACAATAATGAATGAACCATTGGAGTGTATTTTCCATAATACAAATTAAGCTCATTTTAATTTGGCCAGTGAAATGCTACTTGATTCTAAACAATGATTCTTCACCTCACCCATTTTCCTTATTATAGTCACTTATTCAATTGACATTGGGACTTGGACCTCTGTTTATCTCTTGGACTCAAACCAAGATTTCATTGGCCACTTGAATTCCACGTCCTCGCTGTACTCGTGGTGGACAAATAAACTTGCTCTTTATATGAGTCATGTTATTTAGGTATCACTTCTGTCGGTAAGAAGGACTAAAACATAAACACACAAATAGGATCTGCGCCATTGCTAATGAACGATTAAAAATGCTGCCGAAGTAAAATTTGTAAGTGTAATCTCTCTGGGTGGGCGGTTATAATTATTGTAAACGCCAAGGAACCTTCAAGGCTATTACAAAGAAACGCTCTCAACACAATTCTAACACCATTCATTTCCTCTGTGAAAGAAAAAGTATCTCCCCCTGTCGCTGTGAGGGATGTCTCGCGCTTTCTTCGACTGACTGTCAAGTCAGTAAACAGTGGGGCTGACGGCCGCGACTAACTATTCGCTGTCGACCACATCGGGCAAATGATGCTCGGCAAGAGACGGAGGCGGAGGAAATAAACACAGACGGTAATAAGTGGACGGTAATAACATGAAAAAGTAAATGATAAGTAGAGCATTTCATGAGAACATTCGGCCTCTTGGTAGGCTCAGACTCTAAAGGAGTACCGCAACCTCCTGCTGTTATTGTGCTGTTTACGCTGACTCTATTATTGAAACCCAAGCCTACATCAACAAGCGGTTGAAAGGTCATCTGATTCTGATATCAGTTCATTGGAGTGGTTGGGATTTTTTCGAACTAATATATACAAATATATATATATATATATATATAAAAATATATATATATATATACGCTAACCACTCG
>SDVV010004455.1:0-20174 GCA_016164225.1 Gammarus roeselii
AATAATATACCTTCATAAATAACATATATCCTAAATCCTTCACAAATAACATATATCCTAAATCCTTCACAAATAACATATATCCTAAATCCTTCACAAATAATATACATAGAGTCACTAATTATCCATTTGCGTTTTGCGCCTACTTTCCATTGCCGTTCTTGCGCCGCGTTTCGATTGCCGTTCTTGCGCCGCGTTTCGATTACCGTTCTCGCGCCGCGTTTCGATTACCGTTCTCGCGCCGCGTTTCGATTACCGTTCTCGCGCCTACTACTACTACTCAAACGTCATTCGAGTAAATAATCCTTTGCCATCATCTCAAGATAATAATAGAATATTATTAGCGGAATACAATGCCATGTTTTTTGTTTGAGCAGCAGTTTGTTGCTGGCAGAAATAAGTCGTTCTGTGAAAGTTGATTTTTTTATTACGAGCAGAACAGGGTTTTGTACTTTCAGCAGAAAATGTTATATAGTACGAGCAGAGTGGCACGGTTCATTTTCGTTGCATGAAAGAACGCTTTCGTGATCCGCAGCAAAAATAATTTGTCGTTATACCGGTAAAAGTTGTACAGTATATCGACAGCGGTACGGAGTTCCCACCTTGAAACCTTAGTGAAATTACACCAGAAAAAAAGTTAAAGTTTGATGACGGAATCGTCCAATTTACTCAGGAAACTTGCTTCACTGCATCCATGTGTACCAGAGTCCGGTCCTACTCTCGCCGACAGTTGTTTTGAACCCGCCGGCCTCCAACTCCATAAATCACCGAAATGTGTTGGGCTGTCATAACTGCAGGTTCGGCGGCATTCATCACTCTGAGAGGCTTTTATGTTGGTGTTGTGGTGACCACGAATAAGTCCCCAGTGTTCTGCAAAATGAACCACAGCTGTTACTATTTCATATTTTTTTTCAATTTGCTTCCTTGAAGATTTTATGGCGAGGTGAAGTATAAAACTGTGACGTTAGAAATGCGAGCGACTTATAAACATATATTAATACTTTTAGAACCCAAAACAGATTTATAAACATATCATATAGATACTTTATGAACCAAAACCACGATTTCGAAATTTATGACCGTTACAAGAAATTAACCAAAGCTATTTGTGAACAATAGATACTAATAGGAATAGACATCCATGTGACCCGCGGTGTGCACGCCATCGTGTTCTACGTGCCTTGTGGTGTGGAAGCGTGTCAACTATGATCTATCAATCGTTGAATTGTTGTTCCTAACACTAACAACGATTGTTGCCCTGGAGCTGTTTCTCCTGGCCAACAATGTCACCTCGTACAGTGCCGCTGCTCACCGTGTTCTCCTGGCGTGTTTAGATGTTAGCACGCTCAACAAACCGCTTGCTCACCTTGCCCTCCTCCTGGGGCGTGTTGATGACATTACCGTGTCCTTCTGGCATGTTTCGATGTTAGCTCGCTTAACAGTGCGTTTGCTCACTATATCGTCCTCCTATGCGTGTTGCTGTTGCTCCTGATCCCAACACCGATTGTTGCCCTGGAGCTGTTGCTTCTAACACCAACAGCGATTGTTGCCCTGGAGCTATTGCTCCTGACACCAACAACGATTGTTGCCCTGGAGCTGTTGCTCCTGACGCCAACAACGATTGTTGCCCTGGAGCTGTTGCTTCTGACACCAACAACAATTGTTGCCCTGGAGCTGTTGCTCCTGACACCAACAACGATTGTTGCCCTGGAGCTGTTTCTCTTGACACCATCAACAATTGTTGCCCTGGAGCTGTTGCTCCTGACCCCAACAACAATGGTTGCCCTGGAGCTGTTGCTTTGAACACCAACAACGATTGTTGCCCTGGAGCTGTTGCTTCTAACATCAACAACGATTGTTGCCCTGGAGCTGTTGCTCCTGACACCAACAACGATTGTTGCCCTATAGCTGTTGCTCCTGACACCAACGACGATTGTTGCCCTGGAGATGTTGCTTCGAACACCAACAACGATTGTTGCTTTGGAGCTGTTCCTCCTGACACCAACAACGGTTGTAGCCCAGGAGCTGTTGCTTCTAACACCAGCAATGTTTGCTGCCCTGGAGCTGTTGCTCCTGACACCAACAACGATTGTTGCCCCGGAGCGGTTGCTCCTGACACCAACAGCGATTGTTGCCCCGAAGCTGTTGCTTCTGACACCAACAACTTTTGTTGCCCTGGAGCTGTTGCTCATGACACCAACAACGTTTGTTGCCCTGGAGCTGTTGCTCCTGACGCCAACAACGATTGTTGCCCTGGAGCTGTTGCTTCTGACACCAACAACAATTGTTGCCCTGGAGCTGTTGCTCTTGACACCAACAACGATTGTTGCCCTGGAGCTGTTTCTCTTGACACCATCAAGAATTGTTGCCCTGGAGCTGTTGCTCCTGACCCCAACAACAATGGTTGCCCTGGAGCTGTTGCTTCGAACACCAACAACGATTGTTGCCCTGGAGCTGTTGCTTCTAACATCAACAACGATTGTTGCCCTGGAGCTGTTGCTCCTGACACCAACAACGATTGTTGCCCTATAGCTGTTGCTCCTGACACCAACGACGATTGTTGCCCTGGAGATGTTGCTTCGAACACCAACAACGATTGTTGCTTTGGAGCTGTTCCTCCTGACACCAACAACGGTTGTAGCCCAGGAGCTGTTGCTTCTAACACCAGCAATGTTTGCTGCCCTGGAGCTGTTGCTCCTGACACCAACAACGATTGTTGCCCCGGAGCGGTTGCTCCTGACACCAACAGCGATTATTGCCCCGAAGCTGTTGCTTCTGACACCAACAACTTTTGTTGCCCTGGAGCTGTTGCTCATGACACCAACAACGTTTGTTTCCCTGGAGCTGTTGCTCCTGACACCAACAACGATTGTTGCCACAGAGATGTTGCTCCTGACACCAACAACGTTTTTTGCCCTAGAGCTGTTGCTCCTGACACCAACAACGTTTGTTGCCCTGGAGCTGATGCTCCTGACACCAACAACGATTGTCGCCCTGGAGCTGTTGCTCCTGACACCAACAACGATTGTTGCCCTGGAGCTGTTGCTTCGAACACCAACAACGATTGTTGCCCTGGAGCTGTTGCTTCTAACACCAATAACGATTGTTGCCCTGGAGCTGTTGCTCCTGACACCAACGACGATTGTTGCCCTGGAGCTGTTGCTCCTGACGCCAACAACGATTGTTGCCCTGAAGCTGTTGCTCTTGACACCATCAACAATTGTTGCCCTAGAGCTGTTGCTCCTGACCCCAACAACGATTGTTGCCCTGGAGATGTTGCTTCGAACACCAACAACGATTGTTGCTCTGGAGCTAGCTGTTGTTTCTAACACCCACAACGATTGTTGCCCTGGAGCTGTTGCTCCTGACCACAACGACGATTGTTGCCCTGGAGATGTTGCTTCGAACACCAACAACGATTGTTGCTCTGGAGCTGTTCCTCCTGACACCAACAACGATTGTTGCCCTGGAGCTGTTGCTTCTAACACCAACAATGTTTGCTGTCCCGGAGCTGTTGCTCCTGACACCAACAACGATTCTTGCCCTGGAGCGGTTGCTCCTGACACCAACAACGATTGTTGCCCTGAAGCTGTTGCTTCTAACACCAACAACGTTTGTTGCCCTGAAGCTGTTGCTCCTGACACCAACAACGTTTGTTGCCCTGGAGCTGTTGCTCCTGACACCAAGAACGTTTGTTGCCCTGGAGCTGTTGCTCCTGACCCCAACAACGATTGTTGCCCTGGAGATGTTGCTTCGAACACCAACAACAATTGTTGCCCTGGAGCTGTTGCTCCTGACACCAACAACGTTTGTTGCCCTGGAGCTGTTGCTCCTGACACCAACAACGATTGTCGCCCTGGAGAGGTTGCTCCTGACATCATCACGGAAAAACTATTGTTCTCATGGTTGGTTTGTTGCGCAGAATCAAATATAGTTTAAAACATAATGACTGATTTTAAGGCGCCCATCTCCACGGAAGCTCTGACGCGAGTCTTCAAGTATCCAACTACAGTGAACGTCATAGAAAGGTTGTTAGAGCTGCCCAATATTCCGCAGAATATTTTGCTTGTTTCATTTACACATTGGCAGTAATTTTCAGACAGGCGCCATTCATTACATTATGTTGAAGAACAACACTTTATGATTCCCATCTCACATCGTCGTGCCCCTGCAGGCTGGAGTTTGTTTTTATTCTGTCTTGGAGGGCCAATGATTCACTGGAGTGCAAGCTATTTAACGATGGAGTTGCGAATTTTGTTCTATTACGATTAAGGACGGAAAACGGATTTTGCTGGGAAAAACATTTGCCGTAATTGTGCCCACACTTGGAGTTTGCGTCGTTTTCCCGCACATCTCGCCATGAATTGCTGCAAGTGATGGTGAGCTAAAGAAAGAATTGAAACATTCCTTATTTATACCGTTCATCTTAATTGAACTGAACTTGTCAATGTATTTTTATTTATTTCGTATTTTCCTAATCTCGATCGTAGCAGCTGTGGGCCTCTTGTATAGGCAGTCTGTTTTGAATTTTTCTCATAGGACTCAAGGGAACAAAATCGCAACTTTCTCCATTTCAACTCATAGAATGATCCATTGAACTCTTTCAAGTGTTTTTTTATACGCAATAACTTTCTATGCAAAGTCAATAGCGAAACGACATGCCTCTCGGCGCTTCCATCTACAAAATGCAGCGGCTTGGGCTGGTAATGCTGCGGCGGGTGCTGCCAAGAGCTGTGCAGGGCTTATGTTTTCGTCTGAATTCGGCCTACAACAGTGATGAGTGCCTTGTTAACGATCATATGGGAATAGGCATCCAAACAGCACCTGGAGCTAAATTAACTAATCAATGTGAACAATGTGGACTAGGAACTCGTGTCGAGCATTCTCGTGATGAAATGTTGATCTCCATGCAGAGCGTTTGATCACTTTGCAATCCTCCTCGTGCGAGTTGATGTCAGCCCATACAGGGCCGTTGCTCACCGTGTCATCCTGGCGTGTTTTGATGTTATTCCGTTCAACAAAGCGTTGGCTTACCTTGACTTCCTTCTGGTGTGTGTTGATGCCAGCCCGTAAAGTGCGGCTGCCGACATGTCTTCCTGGCGTGTTTAGATGTTAGCTCGCTTGGCAGTGCGTTTGATCACTTTGTTGCCATCATGGTGCGTGTTGATGAAATCACCATGTTCTCCTGGCGTGTTTAGATGTTAACTCGCTTAACAGTGCGTTTGATCGCTATATGTCCTCCTGGTGCGTGTTGATGTTGGCCCGTCCTCCTGGTGCGTAATTACAAAAAAAAAAAACTTGCCCTCCAGTCAGCTGGATGACTCCTGAACTCAATCAAGAAATAAAAAACCCAAATATTTTCGAAGGTTTCTGAGAGGTCAAGCTAACAAAAATGGTGATAGAAGTAATACAGATTCAAATAGCACGGATTTGACTGACGAATTGCGTGTTTCAAATGCCATGTGAGTGGTTAGCCAACCGATGAGATAACGCGGTAAAAACTAAATCGGCAAAACAAAGAGAGATGCGCACCTTGCTGAGTAAGAAAAAAGCAAAAAACAACCAGAAGCAGACTTGGAACTCCTCCACCAAGAACGACCAAATGTGGACACCGAGCCCGGTAAGCAGACTGGAAATGGCTTCGGTTATTTTTGCGCTTTAAAATACCAATTCCTGTGGGTACGATAGAATAGCGTTACAGTACCTCAAAGACGGGCTACAAATTATTTGGCCATATCTCCAGCTGCTCATCAACACATCCATTGTAACAAATACCTTCCCTCAAAATTTGAAACTTGCGCTATTCAAAGCTATCCATAAAAAGATAGGAGGTAAACGACCCTTCAAATCACAGACCCATAAGCCTCCTACCAGTAACTTCAAAAATCCTGGAAAAGATTATTGCACGTCAATTCCTTGACTACCTAGAAGAGGCGAACCTGATCAATGACTGTCAGTACGCATACAGACGAAAGGCCTCTACTGAAGACGCGCTACTGAAATCTCAGAACTCGCATACAAAGCGATAGACGCAAATAATCTATCATTACTCGCGCTGCTGGACCTCTGTAAAGAATTTATAGCGTAAATTACGACAGTTTGCTGTAAAAACTGCTACAATTGAACATCCAAACGCCCTGGTTTGAAAGCTATCTTAGGCAGCGGTCCCAGTCTGTCGTGTTAGATGGAAAGATCACCTCTTCTTCAAGACCAGTAAATGTCGGACCGGTTCTTTTCCCCTCTGTTTATCAATGACATAAACTGTGGAAACCCTCTCGACATTGCCAGAATGAAATTATGCGCGGATGATGCTAAATTGCTGTTCGTTAGACCAGCAAATGAATTAGAAAAGCTAAACAAGGATGTAGAAACAGTGCTGACCAATATAAATGATTGGTATTCTTCAAATGGGCTTGAAGTTTATGCAAGTAAAACACAGTGAATTATCCCGACATTCTAAGCAAACACACGGAGAGTTCCCGAAAATTTTAATGTTGACTGTATGGGCGCAAAAATCACTCTTGACAACAAAGTCAAAAATCTGGGAGTGTGGCTTGATCCTAATATGACCTTTGAACAAACTCTGCTCCAAACTGAATGGTAAACTCATGTTTTTCAGTCGAACGAAGAAACAACTCGACTTCAAGTCCAGACTTCTCGTAGTCAATCCTGATTTTTTCACATCTAGACTACTGCCACACCATATGGGGTAAGTGCACGAAAGCATTACCCTCAAACATTTACCGTAGCATAAACTTCACCGCAAAAGTAGCTCACGATGAGAACTTTAGAAAGAGCGATCATGAGACACCAATTCTAAAGAAACTTGGATGGCTGAACATCCAGGAACGACTAGAACTGAGCAAAACAGTACGAGTTTTTAAAATTCAGAACCAGCTCTTCTGTTCCAACGGTGTTGTGTTGACAATTCGAAAGGTGACCCATCAATGATCAACACGGAATGAAAGTAACATTGACACAGAGCTCAAATAAACAGAGATTGGAGCCAAAACCATCACTATTTCAGGTCCAAAGAGCTTCAACAAGCTACCAGCTGACATTCAGAATTACGCAACCGTATCTTCATTCAAGCAGAAATGTGCCACTCTATTGCTTGCCCGCAGACAGTTAAACAATCGACGGCGATTAATGCAAAACTGGTAACGTAAAACCATATTTTCCAGCTCGTTCAGAGCATCAACACTACCACCCTGTCAACAAAACACTAACACAACCTCACATAATAGGTTTCTCTGATCTCCATTTCTATTTGTCTTTGGACAAATAGTAGCTGCCAATTCACCTAACGGATGCACTGTTGCAGAATCTTGCAATTCCACCTGAGAGTGCTCTGTCCCTATTGACATCGCATTGTTCTGGCCCTAAAATAAATTATCTGTGCCTCTGAGGACAATTGTTTTATACGCGATGTAGATAAATGTTTTTTCGTGCATAAGGTGTGTACCCTGCTACCGTGCCACAAAAATACCAAACTGGTTTGTGAATGTGCGTTTTTTTGTTCATTTTTGTTTACTATGCCAGTGGTTCTCTAACTCACATAGAACCACCCATACCGTCGCATTCTTTGTTATTCAAATGATTAGGCTGTGGGTCTGAATAAAGAATTCATACTAATTACTGTGCAAAATATATCAATTCCAAATAGAGACATCTTATTTCATCAAGATATAACGCACACTTGTTGTGGACCTCAAACCTACCATGATAGCCCTTCCGTCGTGACACGTTACAGAGAGCTTATTGTTCCACGAGAATAACACTCCGCTCGTGCAGGAGGAAACTTTTTTGTTTTGAATATTAGTATGATGATATTTTCTCTGTTTTATGTTTTTGTTTTGTCAGTGACTCTCTGTCTCACACAGACTCACTCATACCGTCGCATTTTTTTTGTACCCAATGAATTAGGAGTATAGCTGAATTAGCAATTCTCACTCTAATTAACTGTAGTATAAAAGATCCTAATGTCAGATCGGAACACCTTATGTCAACGGGATACAGTGCATATTTATAGTGTACATTAAAACCCTGACAGCTTTCTCGTCGTGACATGTCTCGGCAAGAGTCTTGTTCGTATGGTCAGCTAGGAAAGTGAAAAGCCTCCCACCGCTCGCACACAGCTCCAATTACTCAGTTACACGTTATCTTGCTTGTTCATTTCACCGATTTTAAATTTACTATGTAAAAATTGATTGTTCAAAAGAATAACATACCATCTGTGTATGATATTTTTTTGTGTGTTTTGGCCCGTCGTCCTGGTGCATGTTGATGTCGGCCAGCAGAGTGTGGTGATGCGCTCATTGCGCATTCCTGAACTCGTTCTCGTGGTGCGTGTTGATGTTGGCCCGCGCGGTGTGGTTGTGCGCTCGCTGCGCATGCCTGAAGTCGTCTGCCATCTGGGCCTGGAGGATGGACTAAGTTGCTTTTTCCCTACTCAATCAATCACAGTTTCCTCATCTGAGAGCAGGACTGGAACAAGAACTGTCGTTTGGCTGGTGACCATTGGAGTCAATTGCTAGATTCTGGTGACGCGTGGTATAATTATTCATATAAACATTGTATATTAACGCATCTTAGATGCAATTAATGTTTTTTCTGCAGCAATTACTTTTTTCAATTATCAATTAATTTCACTGTCGGGGATAGCTCGACAAAAGTTTCAAAATTATACAGTAGCCCCAGGTAACTACTCACTCCCTGCTCGCGGAAATTAAAGTAAGCAACATTTTTCTGAATGTACTTTTCTTTTAATTGCTCACGCTCGAAGATGCCTTCAATAAGCAAATAGAAGTAGAGTAGTATACATGCACACGTTCACAAACATTGCTTTGGTTCGGCCAATTGATTCAAGAAGTGCTGACAAAGTCAGTCAAAATTCACCGTTGATGTTGCACTTCTTTGGAATCAGTCAGTATCCAATCACCGTTCAATGAAACTTTGCCTTATGCGGACTCAAGTAAGTCAAAATTCGCTCGTATATAAATCAGTCATATTCAATCAAAAAATGAAATGTCTCGTTGGCTTATGTGTTTTCAAGAGAGTCTGAGACCCACAGTTAGTTTACTCAGTCAGTATCATTTCAACGTTGTTGTCACGTCAGCTGTGGCGTGTTCAAATGAGGCGCAGACACTTTCAGTGTTGGCAATCAATATCCCAACAAAGTACATTCTGGCCTCTGCTGGAGTAGATGGAAAGGCACATCTAGAGAATCACACTAAGGTGTATAAAGATCCTCGACCGTGCCTCAGCTTGAGCATTAGCAGACAGCGTAAAATCCCTGCGACACAAGACGATCTTGAAATTTGGTGGGCTCGAAAGTCTGTGCTATAATCGCCTAACTGTTTCTTCTGCGTTTTGTTTTCGATATCCTTGTATGAAGATTGTGCGTTTTTGAGTCAATGTGTACATGTAGCTGTTTCCATTAGACCAAGATGAAAGAGTCTTATGTTCATTTAAACTCAAAAAAAAATTTCCTTCATGCAGGTACATCGCAACCAAAACGCGAAATACGCCATTTTTGACGCTTATAGTACGTGAGCAAACAAGTTAATAACATAACTTTATCTACCATGTGGTAGGTGAGCACATCAACACAGAGATTCACGATTTTTGGTATAGGACAATAAGTTTTAGGTAACTATATATTACCCTTTGTTGAACTGCTTCCTGAATCATTTACCATCATTGCAACAATTGCCCAATTTTTGGTATTTGTTTTCAACTTTTCTGCAATTTGTCTTGAATGTATTTATGGATGTATACTCACTCATCCGTTCCCTTCTGTACGTACGAGGACTCATAAGGTGAAAATTTTACAT
This sequence comes from Gammarus roeselii, assembly GCA_016164225.1. NCBI lineage: Eukaryota > Metazoa > Arthropoda > Malacostraca > Amphipoda > Gammaridae > Gammarus > Gammarus roeselii. The sequence continues at coordinate 9,837 of SDVV010004455.1, forward strand.
ATTTTCGACTGATGGAACACGAGTACTGAACGGGAGGGAAGAGTTGTTCTATTTACACTTGTCTATACAGCATCATATTGGCACATGTTTAAGGAAGTCCAAACGGTTTTCTTTTATTTCGGGCAATGAGTTGTCTCGTATCTTAAAGCTACGTAATTTTAGAAAACTTTTCAAATTAAATGAAGTGCCTTGCAATCTGCGTGTTGGCATCCACCACCGATCATGATGACACAAACGCTTCCATGTCTGTCATCAACTCTTAGTGAAGTCAATCAATACCAAATCCCCGTCCATTGTTGAGTCAGTTCAAGTGTGCCCCAGTGACTTGGTGAAGTCAGTTAATATCCAATCAACATGTATCGTTTCATCGGTCGAAGTGCGCTCAAACGGCGCGGAAACACAAGCAAGATCCCCTCCAGCAGAGCCCTCAAAGGCAGGCACCGACCCGATAACAAATGCATGGGTTGCAATGGCTCTCATTGGAGGCCTAATGGACAAGAGCGCCCACCAATTCCCATTTGTATTGAGCAGAGGATGCCTGCCCAACATGTATGAGGCCTCTCCTTAACTGCCTCTTTAAACATTTTAGTGAAACCAATTAAGGTGAATGAGATTTGAGAGACAAGTTCAAGTTCATTTGTTTGACATTTTGAGCAGAGAGTTGAATGTTGTTGAAACCGACATTGCAGTTAAAGTTCGGTGTATTTATTGATGCTTAGTATGAGCCCCGTTAACTGTTGACCTCATTCATATACCATGCTATGAAAGGAAGATAATTCTTATAAACATAACAAACAACTCAACAATAACGGCAAGCAATATAGGATATGAAACAATAACTCCGATATATTGCTTATGGGCAACTACGCAGCATTTATTCACCAATTGGTCTGCAGACAATGGTCGTAGTTAGGATACTTAACGCCTGATTTGAGTTCACTCATAGCTATGAAGATTAGAATCAGCGGCTCATCTCCACCAAACCTGTTTAGTTAGCTGCGGGATATCTAATATCCACGGCAATCAATCCCTATTATTCGCAATCGTGAGTATAACGCGCCATGAGTATCATTTGACCAAAATAATTATCTTCGATCAGCGATGAAAATGCTCAAAACTCTTATTATTAACTGCATTTTGACGCTCTTCAGGCAGAACTAGAACAATTATCAAACGGCACAGATGAAAATGTCCTTGAATTACGAAATTCACTCAGAAGCCGCTCTTTCGTAACATTGGGTGCGTCACGCTCACTGCTCCAGCAAGAGGGAAAACACTGCGGCGATGACTGCAGTGTGTTTGAGGTCATCGCTTTCAGTGTTGTTGCCTTGTTGCAGGAACCGTGTAGTGGGTCACTGCGAGAGTTGTCTCCATTCTTCCCATGCTTCCTCGTTTAGGGTACTACTCATGTGCAGTGATTTGGACTTCAGTCTCACATCACCCATCGGTATACGTTAGAGCGGCTACTGACTGCAAGAGCGTTCATTCGCTGAACACATCATTGTTGTGTTTGCAGAACTGACCAATATTGGGATCATTGTTCGTTAGTAACAATCAACACTTGATCTATTTTATCCATACTGACAAAAAAAGGAGGAAGATGAAATTCGTTGTGGTTCTTGTGGATAGATTTTGTCCTAAGTTATCCGTGTGAGCGCAATTTCCACCTCCTCGCATGGGTCTAACAAAAGTTCAAGTCAATAATCTTCCGGTCTTATTTGTAGTGATTATCAAGACCTGCCAGAGAGGACTTATAGGCAAGGCGGGCCTTAGCTGCTGGATATTTGAAACTAACTTCTTGGATGCCGCTGTGGGATGAAAATCCGGTTCAAAATCTTTGAGAATTTTGTGGAAAGCGGTTCTTGAACAGCGGAGCCTCCAGGCCTGGGTAAGGCTGTTGGCTACATTCATTGGTGTTTCCAGCGGCAAGAATAGGAAGGTCAATAGGAATAGGAAGGTCAATTCCTAGCCGCTTGGGTGATACGATAAACTTAGGAGTTTATGGAGACAGACCCTTATATCGGGCGACGCGTAGACCAGAGTGGGCTACAAAAGAATGGACACAAGCGGCGAGGAGAAAATCTTGCATTTAATTGGGGATGGTGTCTGACGGTGTTCGATTATGAAGACCTAAGAGGTGCGGTGGGAGAGCTTGCTTCATCATTTTTATTTTAGAAACAAAATTGAGGTATCGACAAGCGTCCTTTCATTCCAACACCCACCGGCACATGGAAGAATGGAAGTTGGAATGGATTGTCCAGCGTCACATTATTTGGGGTTCTGAACTGGCTTCCTTCCTTCCTAGTGCCCTTGGCTTTAGCTCATTGCCTTCCCTCTGCTTCGGAATCGCCCAGTAACAAGACGCCGGTATCCTCGTGTCCTCCCCTAATTGTCCTTGGACATGGTTACGTCACTCCTTATGCCACTACTCGAGATGACGTCATGGCCAGTTGTTCAAATAACACGCCCCCTTCCCAGAAACAAGAAACAGTGACCAGAGCTACGATAAGAAATTCGGGTAATCTACGCCACTATTTTTTGTCGAAATCAGCCCAAAATCCATCAGCGCTCTCTTCACTACTGCATTACGGGCTATCCATACCCATCTGTGCTTGTGGATATCTCGTTTTTTGAACACGCTATCTCTCAACACCAGTTCCCGCTACTTGCACAGACCTATCAGGTTTTCTCCTGACATTTCTACAGGGAACGCCATACGTTCCTTTCTATTCTACACCACTACATCTCAAACTCTCTCATTTCGGTCACTCAGTACAAACACATTGAAGTGGTCTCCAAAACTCTCAATACTCTCACTCAGGTCAGTTCCAAATTGCTCCATCTCATCACTTCTCATGCCACAAGGTCCATAAGAACTCAAAACCGCTCATCTTTTTATGCCTAGGTTAACTTTAACTCACATCAATCTTGAGGACACCTACTTCCACTCGGTAATGCCACCAACCAACTCATCACTCAATATCAATACCACACCTTCTTGCGCCTAACCTTCCCCCTTGCTCGACTTTCTTCCAATTACCATTCCAAAAAAATATCATGGTTTTTAGCATGACCTCGCTTTATTTATGCTGTATCGAAATTCCTAGCGAAATATACCACAATGATCTGATGAAAAGAAAGATCGATCGAGAACGGGAGTCACAACTGCAATCAAACCTCGAAAGAACAGCAATTACCAGAACCAAATCATCGGGGCTAAAATTACAGAATGATCTGTGCGAAACCAGAATTAAAATTACAAGGGTCATATAAATTTTAAAAACCGATTGGCCAAACAATTCATTAGTTATGTTACCGTTTGGTGAATATCCGCAAATAAAAAATCAACCAATTAATATATATCATTATTGACGTATCAAGAGTTTCTTATTCATGGTTTGTTCGATTGATGAACGGCATGTCGTAACAAAACAGCATTTCCAGAAATAACTTTACATCCATTTCATAATCGTTTACATTCCATTGAAGTTTTGTACAGCCGACTCAATACGATAATTAGGATCACAAACCCTTACACCAACCATTATTGGAAATTTCCATTTCTAAGCCTGGAATCAACATTCAATATTTGCACCAGTCTAACAACACCCGTGCCCCCTCTCCCCTCCATCATCGGTCATTTCTTAAAGCTGGAAGCGGATCGTTTCCCATCGCTCGGGCATAGAGAGAAGAACTGGCATGAAGTAGGAAGAAATCTTTCCATCGCTACCTAGGTGGAGAAGTACTGGCACTAACCCATGCAACCATAGATGTTGAAGAAATATTTGTACAATATTACACAATCATTTCTACAGGGTTTATGTCACTGCATTATTTTGTATGGCTCTGTAATATTGTATTGTTATATACCGGGTTACAGCGTAGCTACCAACTGTTATATTTTTACGCACGGCGTTTATGGGCTGGCCTTTGCCCATTTAAGAGACCGGCCGGAATGTCTCACTCAGGTAGGTTCGAACCTACAACCTACAGCTCCCAATGGCCGACGTGTTACCCACTCATCCACCGAGCTGGTTCATTCATCCTACAATAAATTAAGTAAAAAACAGTAATTCTTTTCTTGACTGACTCATGTTTAAATGTGATTTTGTAACAGAATGAATGCAGAATAAAAGATTGTAAGTGATGTGTTGATTGTTATATTTTTGACCATTTGATATTTGATATATGTAAAACTGCCGAACAGGTGTGAAGATGCACAGTTAACGGTGTCAGCAATAATATGCTACGCCGTTAACCGAAACCATGGATCATAGTGTAATGTGATATCTCCTTACATTTACGCCTAGGAAAACAGGATTCCCACACTGAATGCCACCATCCTCACCCAGATCAATGATCGCTCCAGGAAATGAAATTAAACTGGGGGAACAAATACATTACCATTAAAAAAAGCTACACGATTTGAAACAACATCCAAATGTTTCATATTAGGTAACATTCGTTCACATAACCCTTCGTCAGAAACTGGCAAGTCTTCGGATTCTATTGGAAGACTTGCTTCGTTCCAGAAGCGCACGAGCGAATACCAGACTGAGCTGCGTCCCCCGGGAACGATCTGCTGCTGGAAGTGTTTGGTTAGGAGCACTGCAGAGAATATTTCAGTATTCAAATCCATCTGCATAACGGGGGAGGTTGAGCTAAGGAGGCAACGAGAGGCACAGAGGCAGTTTGGAGGGAAGTGCGTATGAAGTCAGGGGGAAGGAAACATGCATTCTGGTGAAGTGACGCATGATCTAATGGTAGGAGGCGCATGAACCGAGGGGTGTGAGTTCATGGGTCGAGGGGATAGTGCTTGTGAAATAAAGGTAATCATGCGCCTATATTGAGATGAAAATGCTCATGAACTGATGGGAGAGTGAGGCTTGGACTATGAGAAGGCAGCGCGCAAATGGAATTTGAATTTGATGTGAGTCTCGATTCCACTGGAGCCTCAACGTGATTCATAATAGGCTCCCCCATAGGGCGCGACCGTCATTGATTCAGGTAAGTTCGCACGGCTTCGCGTGCAAAAATATCAGTCTTGTCAAGATGAAATCAAGTACATATCCCAACCGTGGCACATGCGAGCACCAAAGCGTACAAGAGGGTAAAGAGTTAACGCTTATCTTCTTAAATGCATTGTCATCTCTGTGCGAAATGGAGAGGAGAGACCACCTCACTTGCACAGGTGTTTGGGGCTTAGACATCTTCGTATATTCCGGTGTGTTTTCCGGAAGCGATAAGCGATAAGCACGGGGATTTATGAACGCTCGTCGGGCTGCCGCGAGTGCGTTGCAATCCATCAGTAAGTGTTTCACGCTGATAGCCACTTGGTGGCAACAGGGGCAAGGTGGCGCGTTTGGTCCTGTGTCGACATCCATCAGGTGGTTGTGAGTTATCCACGTGTGTCCCGTGCACAAGCGGTTGATGGACACTTGGTCTTTTCTGTTGGTGAACTTTGTTTCCCATTCTCCGACTGAGGGTTTGACTGAAAGCATCTTTTGTCCACTCTGCTGCCCTATTTCATCCCATCAGGATGTTATATGGGAGTTGATAGGAAACCAGTCCCGATAATGTATTGCAAAAAATTGTTCGTGGTGAGTAGATGCCAGTTTAGCAAGCGAGTACGTAAGTTCATTTCCTCTTATTCCCGCGTGTCTGAGGATCCAGCAGAATTCAACTGCCTTACCCGTCTCGGACATCACAAAGAGGTCGTGCTGCATTTTACGTAGAACGATATGTTCGTAGTGCAGTGTTTTAAGCTGGGTGTAGACGTTCAGACTGTCTGAGAATACGACGTATTTGGGGGAACGATCTGTTTTGGCAATAGAGATGGCTAGTTCGAGGGCGGGGAGCTCCGCAGAGAACATGGAGGCCTCTTGTGTGAGGGTGGCTGAGAGTGGGATGTTCCCACCTACAGCGGCGGCTCCCACTTTGTCCGTGGGTTTGGAGCAGTCGATGTATATATGGCGGTGCTCTAAATAGTCTTCCTCAAGTAGTCTCAGGAATTTCTGCCGGTACGCGTTGGTTGGAGTAGTTGCTTTAGGATACACTTGCAGGTCTAGGTTGACCGTTGGTGGGTTGATTATCCATGTTGGTGTGTTAATTTGAAGAATTCGCTAGGAGAATATAGGCTTAATAGCTTTACGAATGAGTTTCAGCGAGGTCAGCATGCAGGTTGTCCACACGAAGGGAAAACGGTGGGAATATATTTTTTTAGCCGCTAAAAGGCGCTTATCGGATATGTTGGGGATGTGGCTGATTGCCGGGTTGTTGATTAGACTTCTAGTCCTAAAATAGTATTGTAGCGAAAGTTGGTCTCGCCGGAGCGGAAGTGAAAAAAAATCGTTAGCGAACTCGTTAAGGGATTCCATTGGGGTGAAGCGAGCTCTGTTGTGATACACAAAGCATTGTTTGCGATGGTCGAGTGAGGGTTGAGAATAGTTTTGGCTGCTGAACCGTAGACAACGGCTCCGTAGTCCATGCGCGATCGTATTATTGATCTGAACAACGTTATTAAGGTGTTCATGTCGGCACCGAACTTCAGGGATGATACCGATTGGAGAAGTCCCGTCGACCTTTTGCATCGAGTCGCCAGGGCCGCAATTTGAAGTCGCCTCGTGAGTTTAGGGTCCCACACAAGACCCAGGAATTTTATCGTTTCTTCGTATACTAGAGGGGGGTTGTGCAGCATTAAGGCTGGTTTCAAGTGTCAACCGGGCACAAGGGTGGAGTGCATGCTTTTAGTTTTAGAGGGCGAGAATCTGAATCCGTTTAGGGAAGCCCAGTTCCCGACTAGGTTTAGGCACTTGTGGAGTTCATGTTGAATTTTTTGAGGCTGGGGTGTCAGTAGCTTATTTGTAGGTCATCCACGTATAGTGATGAGAGCAGTTTTCCATCTCGGGGAAGAATGTCGGCTAACAGATCGATTTTGAGGATAAAAAGTGTGACAATGAGGACGTTTCCCTGGGGGACGGCCATTTCTTGTGGATATTACGAAGACTGAGTGTTGCCAACCTTGACCCTGTAGATGCGGTTTTGTAGAAATTGGTAGGGGAAACGTAGTAGGCGACCTCACAAACCTTTACGGTGGAGATCCTTCATGATCCCATATTTCCACGTAGTGTCGTATGCTTTTTCAAGTCGAAAAATATGGAAACCACATGTTCTCTTCGGACGAAGGCCTGTCTAATGTCAGATTCCAGTCGTACGAGGTGGTCCGTTGTGGAGGGGCACTTACGGTCACCGCACTGGATGTTGTTAATGCCTGCATGCATTTTAAGGTAGTCGACTAGACGTGAGTTTATCATTATTTCCATAGTCTTACATTGGACGCTAGTTAGGGCAATGGGACGATAAGTTATGCCGGTTGCTGTGACATTTTCGGGTTTGGGTTTCGGGATATTTACGGATTCTCGTCATTGATTGGGATAGAATGAATTTGAATGCAACGTATTGAACACATTTAGTAGGTGCTAGAGAGCGTTGTCAGGAAGGTGTTTGATCATATTGATGTGCACTCGGTCCGGTTCGGGTGAGGTTTCACGAGTGTGGTCAATAGCATATTGTAGTTCATGGAGGGAGAAAGGTTTGTTGACGAATTTTTCATTTGCAGAAGTGAGGTCGATATGCTCACTTTCGCTTAGGATATTTTCCCGTTGGAAAGAATCCGTATAATTTAATGATTGCGATGTTTGGCTGAAAGTCTGAGCTAGTTTGTCCGCGATGTCCGCCTATGAATAATAGACGGTGTCTCCGTCCGACAGTATGTGGATAGGTCGCTCGGGGCGACCTTGGATACGTCTGATTTTCCCCCCACACTTGGGAAAGAGGGGTGTTTCGAGTGATTGCATTAAATAATTGGGTCCAGCTTTCTTCGCTTCTTCTCCACGCTAAGTTTGCGGAACACGGCAGTTTCCCTTTTCCAGGCCACTCGGTTCCTGGGGGAACGTGCGCGGCGGAAGGCCCCGTACATCCTTTCACGCTGGTCTTTTGCTTTCCTGTACCTCCGGGCACCACCAAGGTTATGGGAAAAAGGGGGAGGGTAAATATTGGAGAATGCATGTGACAGCTGCACTTTGGAATTTCTCGTATAGATGTATGACAAAGTCGCGCTCCGAAATGTCTTCGGGCAGGCCCCCCACATCGTCCAATGCGACATGTGTCAAGTGTTCCTCCCAGCTGGCTTTCCGGTAGTTGAATCGAAGTTCTTGTGCGTCGGTATTGTTTGGTCGGTTAGTAAGGAGCAATATGGTCACTGCGTTGTGATCACCGTCATTTGTTGGAAGCATGACTCCCCAAACGAGTTGGGGGAGCACAAATGGACCTTATGATTCGATCACGAACGTAAGGGGGGAGTGAACTGAACTGATAGGAAAGTGCTGTTGAACCGAGGGAAGAGTCACATGAACTGGTGGGAGAGTGCGTTTGTACGGAGAAAGAGAGTTCACATGAACTGATGGGAGAGTGAGTGTTAACTAAGGGAATTATACGCTTGAACATAAACCATAAATTGTGTAATATCATATTTGTGTTGGACAAGTAATTACAGTCAAAATAGAAATATGATTATTATTCTAAAATGATCCAAACACAAAGTAATCAGATTAAATTGACTGAATAATGTGCAAAAATATTTCAACCCTTAAACAATGGTGCCCTACGGTCCCAGTTGAGTCGATCATTGACACACGCTCCGACATTCCCATCCGGTCGAAAAACCATTTTCACTCGCCTTCGAGCACAACCTTCGAGGTGAATTTTGCAGTTCTTGAATGATTAGAAATTCTTGAGACGAAAACTTGCCACCTAGTCAGATGACTTCATTTCACGGTGTTCGCCAAGTTTCTTCTTCAATAAATAATGTAGTAGTAGTAGTAGTTTCTTCTGTTTTCCACTGGAGCTCCAACGTGTAGTCACTGAGTGCTCCGCCGTAGGGCACTATGATCCGTTGATTCTGCACAGCTTCGCGCACGAAGTTAAGTTAGAGTTCACAATTATTACGCGAGTTCAGGATCAGAAATGATTCTACCTTCGTTACTTTCACACGGCTTCATATAGTCCGGTGTGTTTTCCGTAAGCGAACTTTTTTTTTCGGTGTTCTGTTTCTGTGAGCCGGCGTTGCAGGTTGCACGGGGGGCTCAAGAAGGCTCGTCGGGCTGCTGCAAGTGCATCACTATCTACTAGTAAGTGTTTCACGCTGATTGCCTCATGATGGCAACAGGGGCATGGTGGTGCGTTCGGTCCCATGTCTACATCCATTAGGTGGTTGTGAGTTATCCACGTGTGTCCCGTGCATAGACGGGTAATGAACACTTGGTCAATCCTATTAGAAAACCTGGTGTCCCATTCTTCCACGGATGGTTTTAACTACAAGCATCTGTTGTCCACTTTGTTGCCAAAAATCGTTCCATCGTGATGTTATGTGTGAGTTGATGATTGGGAACCAGTCTCGGTAATGTATAGAGATGGATTGTTCTTGCTGGGTAGACACCCGTTTAGCGAGGGAATCTGCGCGTTCTTCGCTTCCTCTTATTTCCGCGTGTCCAGGGATCCAGTAGAACTCGACCGCCTGGCTCGCTTCGGAGAGTCTGAATAGGTCGTGTTGCATTTTTCTAAGGGCAGGGTGATCAAAGTGCAGAGTTTTCAGCTGGGTGAGAACACTCAGACTATCTGAAAATATAACACTTTTGGGGTGGCGGTCGCTTTTTGTAATGAAGATGGCCAGTTCGAGTGCGTGTAGCTCTGCAGAAAATATAGAGGCCTCGTGGGGTAGGGTGGCTGAACGCGAGGTCCCTTCGCCTATGACGGCAACTCCCACTCCGTCCGATGTTTTTTGAGCTATCAGTGTATGCTCCGAGTACTGTTAGTAGTGTATATATCCGCGAAACGGCCCTGTGAAGGATTATAGATAGGGATAAAAGAGCCGGTCGGGGTAGAGTGCGACGCATGCAACCTTGACTCACCGAGCGTATGGGAGTTCGCGCAAAAATGGGGGAGGGCGGGGCGCGGAGGGTACCGGAACTAGTTTGGTGCCCGAGTCATGGGGGGGAGGGGAGACGCAAGGGGAACGGCGGGATGGAATCAGGCTTGCGGCCTTGATTGGCAAGGTTAATGTTATGAACATTTTAATTTTTAGTGTATTTATGATCTTCATTGTATTTATATATACGTTTTTTCTTCTTTAGATGGTTGTAGTGGAGTATAATTGGACACTAACTGTTGCTCGTTATATATATATTTATTCGGTTCTGGTAGGATTAGTGTTATTCCAAATTTCTGGTGGGGGCGGGGCGTAGGGATCCCCTAGGCAAAAAGTTGGATGTGCTCCTGGAA
>SDVV010004456.1:0-20174 GCA_016164225.1 Gammarus roeselii
TCCATAGACAATATATAGGTTTAACTTTGACACAAACGAGGTTCAACGCATCAAGTTACACTCAAGTTTCCATAGACAATATATAGGTTTAACTTTGATACAAACGAGGTTCAACGCATCAAGTTACACTCAAGTTTCCATAGACAATAGATAAGTTTAACTTTGACACAAACGAGGTTCAACGCATCAAGTTACACTCAAGTTTCCTTAGACAACAGATAGGTTTAACTTTGATACAAACGAGGTTCAACGCATCAAGTTACACTCAAGTTTCCATAGACAATAGATAAGTTTAACTTTGATACAAACGAGGTTCAACGCATCAAGTTACACTCAAGTTTCCATAGACAACAGATAGGTTTAACTTTGATACAAACGAGGTTCAAAGTAGCAAGTTACACTCAAAGTAGCCATAGATAATACATAGGTTCAAAAAGTATCCACAAAAGAATGCCAGCTGGCTCTCAATAACGACTATGATTTTGAGTCCCGAATCTACTGATTGTCTGCCATTCACGGAATCCGTTGATTGCGTTGTTTTGTCCTGGCGGTGGTGTGATGTTTTCTCAGGAGCCACCAATACTTGTTGGAATAACCGTCTTCTTTGTCCTCCAAGCCAACGCGTAAGGCCACTCCTGCCCACTGTGAAATCAGGATGACTGAATCCGGAGCGATAACTTCACTCGACCTCGCAGCAACCAGGATGAAACTCTGGGTAACTATTTGGCTTGAGATATTTTGTTTTACCATCACCCACGTTATTGCGGACGAAATAACTTGAGCAGCATGGATGATTTTCTGATAAACAAACATTATTAGTTTTCGAAAGCAGCGGTGCGACGACAATTTGTTTGCTTTGGTTTACAACTTCACAAAGAAACTCAAAATTCATGTCGTTTGGAACACAATGCGAGAGTAGCAGCTTACAACAACGATCTGCTGTACTTTTAAAATATTCTTCATTATACTACGCTTATGTCAGCACGTCTGTTTGTCTGATTGTTCGGGTGCCCATCAACTGCGTCGGGGCTATTGGACCGATTATGATGAAATGCAATGTGTGTTGGGAGCACTCTCGGACGAGAGGTGAAGCAATTTTCGTGGCAGAAGGTATCACCGATGTATTTAGCTGACAATTCAGCTAACTAAGTTGCTCATGATACGTGCTCAAAACCACCCTTACTATAGTGAATTTATTGATAAATATACTTGTTGAAATCAAACTAGATTTTATCAATTCATCGGGATGACGAATATTGATTTTTCCAATTAAAAATTATAACCTCGCATCAAGAATACGGAAATTGGACGCAGAGCGCCGGGTTATAGGCCCCATTCCAATAGGGCCGGCGAGGGTATGACTCAAATATTAATTTTATTAAATATTAAATAATACATTGTATCATGGTTACACAGAAGTACAAGGTGATGATCTCCTTCAATAAGGCAGATGGTGCTGCCACGTGCTGTAGTATGATGCAATGGCAAGAATTTCGTTTATACTCTGTGGGTGCGTTCTAAATGATTTTACTCGGCTTAGACCAGCTGCTACTGCTATGGGTATATAAGTATTTCTTCAGTGGAGGGACAGATAAATTTGACGTACGAATGAGCATGCACCAGCTGGTCGTGTGGGAATGGCAGGTCGCCTTATCAGACAAAAACGCTGCACCTCGAACGCAACCATATGCTGATTCGAAATGACGTCACACATCATGAACCAGCTGTTGCTGGTTATCAAGATTTGCTTCGTAGAAGTGATAAGCGATAAGAAACATTGGGCAGAGCAAAAATTCCAGCTGGCTGTGAGATTATTGTGACTGACACAATCTGAAAAGATGTTACACTTCGAACGTACTTTCTGAAGGAAAAAAACTGAAACTATTTATACAGGATAAATTGAATTGAAAATACCAGTGCATCCTCCATGGTCTTGAATTCATTCATGAGACTGTCATGTATTGATATTTGCTTACAGGCTGAAAACTGATGAAATAATGCCTATTAAGTTACGATTTACCATCTGACCAGCAATTAAACAGAGCTACAAACTCTAGTAAATTGAATGTAGACCGTCTTCGAGAGTTAGAACCCGGCAACAAGTGAATTCCGAACGACGTTTATAACTTGTCATGAACAAATTTCGTTATTTAATACCAGAACTACAATCATTAATATCGTGTATCCTTTACATGATAGTTTTGTTCGTGATTCGCTATGCTTGTCTGAAATTGATTTTCTATTATTTGGTATGGGTTAGCATATTTGTCATTTTAGCTGATAACGAAACTACCAGGAAGCACTGATACATCGACACAACTGTACTAGAGGTGTCCGGTTGCCGGCCGGCACATTCCTAACAGTTCGCATGTGTGGAAAGGCTTTCTGAAATGTAATGTCGTCAATGAATATGACTTAGCAGAAAATGTGCTGTATTTTATTAGTCCAGCAAACATTTTATAAATCCTCTAGTACAGAAGTAAAGTTGATCAGGACATCGCTCATTGCAAGAGTAGCGCGCTCTCCAGGCGGACACCATTGGAAATTATTGAACTCCATTAATTAATATAGAAATAACAATGAACGATACCATTTATGTAGATGCCTTTATATGCATTTTTAATTGTAGTGAGCAATACTAACATTTTGGTTTCGGTCAGATTTATCCCTACGTTACAACTGCTGGGAAATGCAACTGTATTTTGGGTAACGGTATTCAATCAATGTTTTATTTTGATTACTGACATTTATTTGTGTATGACGTTGTACATTGATTGTACGGTAAAGCTGTTTTTTTTTCGACTACCAGTAGTTACGCACCACTTACTTGCGTCATAAATTCATGCTTTAGATAACCACGTTTATTTGCTGCGGATAGGAACATTAGCTCCACAGGTTAACACTAACTCATCGCATAGCCGCTCACAAGAAAATGTCGTATAAATTACTTGGGAGTGGAGGGGAGATCCTATTTCCTGAAACTTAGATAGAGTCCTAAAGCTACACTATATACTTTGGGTATAGGGGAAAAGTTCTCAACCCGGTTTCTCATTGTTTGCTATTTATTTGGCAATAAAAACTGACCTACTTCTGTTTTAAGTGTATTCGTTATGCGACTATTCCAACTGATTGGATTCGTGATACAACCAAGATTGTTGTAAAAACAACCTCCTTAGCTCAAGAAAATAATTAATAATGTATAATACGGAAAACGCTTACCGAACCGGAAATTCCCTCGACCCTCATCACGACATGACTACCATCCCCAGTTCGAACCGTTGGTGCTTCACGCTCATCAACCCAGAGCTGCTCAGCGATAATCGGATTTCAAGATTTGTTTTTTATTTTGTGGACGAAGTTGCGGAAAATTAACATTCAAAAGGGTGTGCCGGATTACAGTATTTTCTGATGTTAACTGTTCTTTAATCTCTCCTTTTGGCTAATTGAAAAACATGTAAAGGAACGGCCCACTAAAAGTTTTTGTATTGAACCCAAAATGAAAATTTGAAACTTTTGATGATTGACCAGAAATTGTTGAAAAATAAATTGGCTGTATCCTAACCCCCGCCTAATTTTCATCCTGCAATAAGACCGGCAAGTTTATTCAAAATAAAAATGCGTTGGACTCAATCGTTAAACAACTTCGTGAACTTTAGGCTCGTCAACGTGGATACACTAAGTATTGCCACTCTTTTTTTATCTGACTGGCAATCTTAGTATATAGTTCGTAGTTAGAATCGAGGTAATAAAAAAAAATGCTGGTATGCTAATATTTGCGGTGAGCAAAATTTCGATTGCTTAATTTAGAAGGCAATGGTGATCGCTGCAGTTATATTGAAATCCATAACTTTCCGGTGACGCTGGTTGACGACGATGGGCAGGTCAATCTTCGCCGGCGGAGAGCGGGGCGGGAGCGGACGCTTGGAGTCTCCGGGTCATATTCCTGCAGATGTAGGCACCAGTGATCAACCAAACGAAGAGACACATCTATTTCAAAATTCGCAAAAAAACGATGACCGGAACTGGATAAAAAATCCTTGTCCCACCGGAATTTTTGTTGGCCTTGATGAACCCAGTTTTTGTAATTTTGTGGGTTGAAGACGAGATGCGACAAACCCAGCCGGCACATCCGAGATCAATGGGGCGACATCCTCAGCCGACGTAATTCCACCCAGTAAATCGTATTAATAAACATAGTGCACTTGGTGTATCAATACGATGTTCTAGGTGGAATTACATCGGCTGAGGTTATCATGATAGTCGCTACTAACTTCACTCTATGCAATGAAAACATTCCCAAGGAACGACAGCAATGCACATGTCATACCGGCACACGTTGCTGAGTGACTGAGTTTCATTGACAAGACACGCATGGCAGTCAAGGAATTTTGCATTCATCTTCACATAATGACGTTCGTCGAAATTTGGTCAATTCTGTTAGTTTGTTTTCCAATTTGCTGGAGGTTCCGAGCGTTTCAATGAAAAGGTTGTTCGAGTAAGATTGCTCCATAACAAGTCTGAAGAGACGTAGTTCTTCGGGACAATATATGTGATGATTTGGCCACGTTCGTTGAGATTTTTTGATGCTCGATCCCCAGCAAACAAATTCTTAAAGAAATCTCTTGAATGAATCTACGTCGTGACGAGGAATACTGACAGATATTTTTAGTTTGTATTATCTTTTCAGGAACCTTTGATACGTCATGTTTTACTATCGTGTGTATTTTAAAG
Organism: Gammarus roeselii; assembly: GCA_016164225.1. NCBI lineage: Eukaryota > Metazoa > Arthropoda > Malacostraca > Amphipoda > Gammaridae > Gammarus > Gammarus roeselii. Next base: position 4,732 of record SDVV010004456.1, read on the forward strand.
TTAATATATTCAATCTAAACTCTATATGTTAATGTCGATCCTATACGAATGTTTTCAGATAAACTTGACCAACTGTCATGTTTTTGCCTCATGAGTTTTCACAAAAACATAACGACAACCATAAGTGATACCGAGGCCTATTATAAAAAGTATTATAAACATGAAAAAAAAATACTAAAAAATTATCAATTCCCAATTGAACAGCTTGCCGTAAAAAACAATATCGATGGACCACGAGTCCACCAGATGAGAGTTTTTTGCGTAGTTATGATTTCTTAATTATCCTATTGGTTATTAAGAACGTCTTTTCTGACATGAGTTCACGAGGTGTTCAGTTTGCTTACGTACAACATATTCTAAATGTGAACTATTCGTCGATGAGTACAAGAAAATGAATTCCACATATCAACTTTTTAAAACAATAACTCTAATACTTTCGGAGTCTCATTTAGCAAATGAAATATTACTTATTTGAATAAAATGTATTTTAGTTCAACGATACAACAACAATACAGTTCACTACATGAAACCACAAGTAGCAAGATGAGTTACTTTAAAATCAATAGCCTCCGAAGGTTCGCAGCCGTCTCCGCGCCTTTGTTGCCACAATACCCGCCGAATCCGCCATATCCACCTCGGATCCAACCGTATCCAACACAAAATTCATATCTAGATTCAGGATCTGCAGAGGCCTCGGCTACTGGCTCGGGATCAGGAGACCTCTTCTAGCGGCCGTATCCGTATCCTCCGAATCCACCGCCGAAATTTTCGTACCATCCAATTCCACCTTATCCTCCTGGGCATACCCCGTATCCTCCATGGGATCCATAATGAGGTTCAGGATTAAAGTGGCTTCAGCTACTGGTTTAGGATTCGGCTGCCTTCTTTTTGCGACCGTATTCGTATCCATGTCCACCAAATCTCAGGTATCCAATGCCATACACTTGGTCGGTATCCGTATCCAAAGGGCTCTGGGTTCGGCTCAGCATTGGCGAGAGCTGCAACGAGCCCCACCGCGGGTGACAGCAACCGTGGAGAGAAAATTATAAATTTTATGCGTCAGAAAACAATTTACAGCATAGAAGTGGACTCAACAAATTCGATAATAGTTCTTTCTCTTCTGAAGTAATTCTTTCGAGAGGATTTGTAAGATAACTCTGTTAACTAGCACTTCATTGAACAGACGAATGTGCCATCATCAGTTCTCTTCCCCCGGTATCGAATGCAATTCGCGTTTGTTGTGGACCGCTTTTCATTACAAGCATAGTATAGAAAAGGAATGATGACTTTCATTCATGATCATCATTAATAGTTACATTACTAATTAACCTCCTATGTGCCATACGAGTTTAGCTTCATAAATAATATTTAAAATGGACTAATTAAAATAAAACACAGAGTGGATGTTCACGCTCTGGTCTTTCGTATGTGTAAGTATTCAGAAGTATCAAATATAATTGTAGATGAATGGTTTCAAATGTTTTCTTCAAGGAAAAATATGGCCTACAAATGGTGAGCGAGATGTCATCGTTTTCTTACAGTTGATGTTATAAGTGTTTTGATTCATAATAATGAAAACTGTGTCAAGCACTATTTAGTGTTGATGAAGTTCCTAAAAATATTGTATTATTTGCTGGAAGATATGTTTTAATTCCTAACTCCCAGAACCAAGTCAGCAGAGATCGAGTGTAAAATTAGAATCTAACCCAAGATGCTGTTATAAACATACGTGAATTATTTATATCCTATCCAGAACTCACCGCGAGCTTCATCCTGACTGATGAGTGGGCATGACAACTGATGATCCGTGAGTTGGCCGTCTCGCTTACATACTCTGTCGTCATCTTGCACTGGCTGGCTCGGAGGACAAGGGAGGTGGTTTGTGGCATCATTGGGGGAGAACAAGAGGGTTGGAAAGCGAGGGAGCCCAGTATTCCAAGGTTGTAAACAAATTTCGGTCAGTGGTAATTTTGACGTTTGTTTACAATGTATGTATAGATATACAGCCGTTTCCCCCTAGTTAGGGGGGTGGCTAAGCTAGGCAGACACAGAGGGGGGAGGAGCCCAATCTCCCCGCCACAAGACTGCCGTGTCCCTGCCGAGGCTCGAACTCGCGACATGCAGCACCAGAGGCTGACACTGCAGTCGGATACTCTAACCACTCTGCCACGAGCAATAATTTGGTATATAAGAACCTCAATGATCGAAATCATCTAAGCGAAGGGTAGCCAAAATACTAAATGAAAATGTATGTGCAGCCTCAGCAAAGGCCTTTGAATGCAGGTCTATACAGAAGCAACAATGACGGCAATTATTGATTCTTAATCAAATTGAAATGCCAACGTCTCCACAGTTGGTGTGAGAGAAACTACGCTTATAGAATTATAGACCACTAAGCAAGATAATTAATTTAATGGTCTTCGATTATCGATGTAAGATTTGAGATAAAAATAAATGTTAAGGCATATATGAATATACATCTTTTTTGGATTCACTCAACAGATGAAATCGTATCTGATGAGCGTTTTGTCAACATTGCTTGTCCATTTCTCTCCAGTACTGCCATGGTGAGGCCTGTGGATGCCTTCACATACCTGAATATGTCTCGTCGCCTAGGCCGCACACGAGGAACCTTCTACCCGCACGTGGCGAGGTATACAGCCGCATGTGAGGAGTCGTTTATCCTGATGTAGGCTAAATCAAAACGATTGTAGTTGTTGACAACATTATGTCAAGATCGAGATGATGGGTTGGCTCGTATGCAAGGTTCCATCTCTGTTTTGAATATTGAGGTTCCTAGTGGGCCCATGGCACATTGGAATTTAGGCAAGTTAAGCCTTTGGAGAACTCCCAAGCCCATTCTTGGGTTTTGTTTCAAAGAACGCGCTCCACTTTTAATACATGTGAGGATGTGGGACCTTGGCCGACCTTTACCTGACCCCTCTTGGGGATCTGGGGTGCATAGGTCAGGGTCCCGGATGAAAATCCAAGGGACTAATACAGGTTCTCCATGCCAAGCTATTGACATTTATGGAAAGTCATCATCGAGCTGTCTCCACTCAAAATGTCCAGGATGCGAAGCAACGTGGCAGTATAGGGATATGTACATTTTATTCAGCAGAAATTACTTCTAACAATACAATCATCGCGATTATTGCACCTGATCTTTGAAGTTCGTAAGCACCCTTTGACCTGGCTTATAATTCATGATCACCAAGATTATCTAAACGACACCGACGACCGACCTTCCTCTGCAGCATCAGTCAAAATGACTTGCATTTCAGGTCGCCGGAAAACTCACATTTTTCGCCGTCAGCAGCGCGGAAGAGTCCGCCCACATACTGAAACCTATTTGTATCTAGTCGGGCGCCCGTCATAATTCGTTAATCCTCTGAGAGCCGTAAGGTTACTAAGCAGACCAGGCCGCCCGTAAAAATTCAGAATATTTGCCCTCTTTCCCCCCCAACAGTGCAGTGTTGTTGTTGAGAGGGGGACTTGCGGCTCCCTAATTCCGAAATCTGACATCAACGTTCAAATAATGAAGATTCCAGGCATTTTAAAAATTATATAACCAAATAATAAAAAAGCCCGCATCGTGACCTGATTATTATTTTTTAAGAGAATCCTATATACGAGTATAATAATACAGAATGCCACGACACTTCTGCAGATTTGGAGTTTTCAGTCTTTCTTTATGTACGTTAATATCTCATTAAATAATGTGCATTAATTGATGACATGATTAATTTGCAAATTAATTACCAAACCTGAATTTTGCTCGACCTGAGCCTAATTCTTGGATTATCATTTGACTTACTATTGCAAAGTTAGATAAATGGAATCTTTTGAAATGGACAGACCTCTCGTGCAACTACGGCATAATGCAACTAAGATGGTATCTTCACACTCGCACATGATTCTGAAAATGTCAAACATTTGTTTAACAATAAATCTAAAGTATCGTGTGGCCACTTTTCAACGATGCTATCAAAATGGTTACCTACGAAAACTATTTTTTTTATATGGATGCCAATATCTGCAGGCAGTTTACGAGTATGAAACAGTAAATTAGTTTTAGTCACTAGATATTTGTTGAGTAATATTTACTTATATTTCCCTATGCACCTCGAAGTACACCATATCCTCCAGAAATCCAAAGCTTGGTACAGGATCTGCAGAGGTTTCAGCTACTGGCTTTGGATCAGCAGATCTCTTTTCGGGGTTGTATCCGTGAACACCAAATCTTCTGTATCCAATTCCGCATCTAGTGCCACACACTGATCGGTATCCACATCCAGAGGGCTCCGGATCCTGTTCAGCGTGAATGAGAGCCGCGAACAGCGAGTGACAGCAACTGTGGAGAGGAAACAATGCGGTATATGAGACAGAAAACGAATCCATACGATGGAGATGCCCTCTTGTAATTTGTAGGTGACGTTGTTTAGTGACAGATTCCAATATATTTCAGTTGATTTTTGTTATATTACGGTCTCAATTTCGATAGGTCGAGATATGGCGGCCTCTGGGTTCAAAGCAACGACCCAAGGATCAATTCAGCACCGTAGTCTGCGAACAACTCTTCCGAACGGACCATTTACGATTGCCTTAGAGTGTGTGCAGCTTCCCAATTGACCAAGAAGCATAACATTTACAAAGAAGCCGAATCCCTGGGTAATAGGCAAAATTAAGTACAGTTGCAATGCATTAGTTGGCCCTTTAGGCGGTCACAATCATAGAGACAGACAACGCAGCGTACCTGCGTTGAGACAGCTCACACCAACTCCGAACAGTATATCGTTTGAAATAAACTATTTTTTTCCATTTTCACTTACCAAGAGTTATATTTAGTCTCTTCAATAATTTCATTATCGGGATATTAATTTGTTACAGAAATTTTGACGTAAATTTTTCCCTGCTTTTTATGGCAATGAACTTACGAATTACATTATTTGATTTATTCGGAACCAAAGTATGATAAAACGTTCCTTAGGTGGAATCACAATCAACCAAATGAGTCATAAAACAAGGTTAATCCCAGTATTATCCAAACCAATTAACGAGCGCAGTACCGATTCAACCCTGAATATATATTGAACAAATGAACAATACAATGCTTTTAAATAATAAAAACTACTTTAAGTTGCAGGGCAAACTGAACCAAAACTTATCCATCTTCCCATCATCTGTTCCTTAGCACCCTATACTGTCGATACTTCACCACCCAACACTGGTGAGCTTAGCAGAGATCTTCCCTAATACAGATAATCATTTTTTTTCGTTTGACTTATCGTCAATTTGGAAACTTCGCTAAGAAAACAGAATTTTGGTTCAGAACAACAACCGAACTTACTCGCAATGAAGACAATCGCTGTTCAGGATGGTGACACTGAACTCCTTATCAAATATTAACAAATTAGAGTTTTAGCTCATTCTCATCTAGAAGGAATGTAGAAATATTTTTGATACTGCTAGCTTATGCACGATAGCACAATTTCAATTGGTTCATCATTTTCCTTTCGCGAAAATACTCTAAATGACTCAAAACTGAGGTGATAGATATTCGAGGTCCACCTCATTATTGTATCAGAAATGCGAAGCAATAGGACAAGGGGCTTTCATGAGACGGAATATATTTTCAATAAGACAATTCTAATTGTTTCAAAAACACAATAAAATAAGTACAGCGGGCTGTTGAAATTTTGATAGGATAATTCTATGACTGAAGGCAGTCCAGACTTGCTTCCTTGTACGGATAGAGCAAGAGTTTCTTGACCCAATAGGAGGCATGGATGAAATTTACCAATTGCTTAGAAAACTTGGACAATGAGGATCGATTGCTTTTAATGCTACGAATTCATCACGCCAACCATGGCAGTTATGGTGGTGCAGTTTGCATACCATGGGGTAGTCCGTAGTCAAGATATAGGGAAAAAGAGGGCTCCCTGAAGTCACTTCTAATACTTAAAGCCTAGAATAACCAGTAATTGTCAAGCCGATTTGAAATACGCGACCTGACTTTATTAGGTTAGCTCGCAAAGCAGGGTATCTACCTGCACGTAACGTAATATGGGGTCAATATTACTAACCAATACTAGACAGATGTTCGGGTGCCACGGTTCGCTTCCTATATTCCATGTATGAGCGAACTGAGATGTTCAAAATTGATTCTGGAAATTAGCAGTAACGAGCCTCAAACTTAACAATTGTTTGGCGATGGCAGCACTAACCCGTACAAAATTTTGGTTAGATGTCAGTTCCTATATAAAGAAGGTAAATCGGATTGCAAAATATGAGAAACTATTCTAAAGTACGGGGCAGCTATGAATAATATGCGATGATTTTATTTGTGGTTTCCAATGACGATGAAATTCATGATTTTATCCTCAAACCTGATTTTTTTTATGGGGTAGCAGATGAAGTTTGCTTGACCAGTGAAATTCCCTCTCCCATTACCTAAGAGGAAGAAATTCAAATTCATCTTATGTACTGTTATGATTTATGAAAATTTATACTTTCAGTTATCAATCCATCATTTCTTTTACAATAGACGGTGGGTGAGCGTCGCCACATCTCTGGCCGTTGCCTCGGCTGGCTACACCGCTGTGCTCCTTCTTGCATCAATGGTGGCATCTGGGCGGCTGCAGCAACGGTCTTGGTAAATTGTTATTAATAAATTCACAAAAAAATGTACAGCTTTAATACTTGTCTCATAGTTTAACAGGATAAAATTATTAAGCTAATTTTGTGACTACCCACGAGAGGTTGGAGGAAAAGTCATGATTATCTAGCAGAAGAAGAAAAAATCCTGAATTTAACTTTTCATGCATATTCAGAACATGAATCTAATTGGAACGAAATTTCACATTGAAATACATTGGAAAAGGATGAAATTCCCCTCAACGTTCACTCTCACGTACGGTAATATATATTTGCTGGGGCACAAGCGTGTCGAAGAACCTTCCTCCCACCTTGAAGTTCGAAAATACGAAGGAAAGCACTTGATAAATTCTATGTCAGGATTTCATAACAGTCTATTCAAGGATTTATCGAAAATCCGCCCTCGTCGGGAAAATTCTGGCTACGCGCCTGCAATAGAACCTCTCTGAGCGTGTCGTAGTTACCTGAATTTCCCGTTGGTGCTCGCGTGGTACGATATATGATTGATGCTTACCGACAGACTATTTGCCTCGACTTCATTTTGGACCGAACCGTTCAAACAGGCGACAGATAGTATACGCAAGGTATTTAAGAAGAAAATTAGTACGTAATATGATAAAAACATCATGAATATAGTCGGAAGAAGTGCAATACTAATGGTATGAATACTAGTTGTTGTTTCATATGAAATTACCTATAAAAGAAAATGGTTCATACTCAAATTCTGTTTATTGGATAACAATAATATATACGCGTGCAATAACTCTAGATTCAGTACGTGCCTCCCGTATGTGTCCTACTAGACCCTCTACGGTACGTGCCTCCTGAATGAGTCCAATCACATCCTATCAAGCAAGGGGAGATTCCTATTGATTTTTGGCTTTGAATTCTCTTTTCTCCTGTACCGACCCAACTTCGTTAAGCTCTTCCTCCCTTTTGAGGTGGTGGTCTGTATATCTGCGTGCTTTTACGGTTAAAATCAACAATATAAAATAATTTATGTTCATTTCGATCTTATGAGCAACTATTCAGATAGACTTGATCTACTGGCATATATTTGCCACATAAATTTCCGCATACAATTTCTGACAACAACAAGTGATATTTACGTTTTGTCATAACGTACCAAGTGATTAGATATAAAAAAAGGTTTATCAATGTGAAAATTTATTGGAAAGCTGATCAAAACATCGACGGACGCGAGTTTTTTTGCGAAATTATACATAAAATATAATAATTCAATTTTCACTGTGACGTCTTTCGTGTCATAGGTTGATGTGTAACAGAAAAATTATACCATGACTAACATTATCGGGTAATTAATTAGAAAATGAAACATTTGTTATGAAAGGAAATGTATTTGAGATCAACAATAAAAAACAAAGTAGTTCAATCACATGTAACCATTATAAATACGATGAGTTATGATCCACATCCCAAGGCTCTGAAACCAACGTAACCTCTTCGGAAGCCACCGCAGCCATCATTATCCTCCGAATCAAGTAAATCCATCTCGGAAACCACCGTATCTATCACGGAATCGATATCTTAATTCAGGATCTCTAGAGGTTTTGTCTACTGGCTCAGATCAGCAGACCTCTTCTTGCGGCCGTATCCGTATCCTGCGATTCCACCGCCGAAACCACCGTACCCTCCGAATCCGCCATATCCTCCTCGGAATCCACCGTACCCTCCACGGAATCCACCGTACCCTCCTCGGAATCCACCGTACCCTCCTCCCTGGAATACATAATGAGGTTCGGGATTTGCTGAGGCTTCAGCTACTGGCGCGGGATCAGCTGCCCTCTTCTTGCGGCCATATCCGTATCCGTATCCACCAAATCTCCGGTATCCAATTCTATAAACTGGGCGGTATCCGTATCCAAAGGGCTCTGGCTCAGGCTCAGCGTTGACGAGAGCCGCGAAGAGCACCACAGCGAGTGACAGCAACTGTGGAGAGGAAATGATATGTTTTATGAGTCATACAAATGATTCATAAAATATGAATGGACTCCGGCAATTCTTTAATTCACCATTGTCCATTTATGCGTGATTGTTCTGAAAGAGTAGGGCAGGCAACTCCGTCAACTAATGCTTCTTTTAACAGAAGAGGTGCAATCAACAGTTTTGATCGGCCGGAATCGAACACTCGTCGCCATTGTTGTGGATCGCTTCTCAGTATAAGAAGCGCCTTCTTCCGTAATTGTTATTATTAATATTTAAAATGTTTAATAGCGTCGTAAGTGTTGGACGAGATTCTTTTCTGTCGGCGAGTCGCAGGTCGTGATATTTTCCACGAGGAACCGGCTCGGTGTAATAATAGTTCAGAGACCTTGAAAGATCACGTCTCATTTGTTGCCGGGAAATTATCCAAATTGTGTGGCATCCCTGATAATATTAGAAACTCTCTCCACCCCTGCCAAAGTCCTTTGTACTACAGCTTTCTTCGTCTCTTTTTGACCTATGGTATACACGTGAATGCTTCTACCCAGAAAACAAGCCTACGACCTATCATTTTTTGTCAAAAGCGTGTCATTAGAACTCTGCCACATGCTAGCAGACGTGACCACACATTGCCTCTTTTTTGTCCATGGAATTTTCTCCAACTTTGTCACATCATAAACTTTTTATATGCGGTGTTTTTCCACAAAGCTTTCAATAATTGATTAACTTTCATTGATAACGATTTTTCATTAGAAATAATTCTACGTTTAATCGTCGTAACTATGAGCAAGTATTTTTAAAATACAGAGCTCTTAAAACTTGGAATTCAATTGCCATAGACATATAGACGAGTAGCAGTATAGCTACCTTCGAAGGTCAAGTAAAATTATACATATTTGAACATGTACCGTAGGCAGCGAAAAATCTTTTAAGGTCAGTCTGTAACCGGAAAAACTAATTCGACTTCCCTACGTGGAATTTAACTTCATGTATAAGTTTTTTACGGTACAACGTGAGGACAAAGCCTCTTAATGGGTAATATTATTCATATATACGATGAGTTGAAACATAGAGCGGAGAATGGACTTTGAAGATCTCGCTTAGTTTTAAATCATAAACGAATTTTCGCTCGCCACTGTACGTGAAGAAATTCTCGAATTGTAATTTACTTCCGCTATGCAATTTGACGTGTCAAATATTTGTGATTCGTCAGTTTCTGTTTATAAATACTTTCATTATATTTTTCCTGCTTTAGATCTCACATTGCTAGTTATCTTGTTCATGAAGAAGCCTGTCCAACAACTGTACCCATACAGTAGGACTCATTGACATGTTTTGTCCTATGCATCTGTATACTCTAGCATTTTTACAATTTTTACAATATGTAGTTTTACCAAAATGAATTCTAAATACCTTAAACCATTAAAATTCTTTCTTGTATACTTATTGAAATGGGTAACGTATAAGTTATGAAATTCACGCTCTAATATGTCGTATAGGCATATGAGATTTTCAGCATATTTTTGATGTTATTGTTCTTATTGTTTTCATGAGTGAAAAGACGAAAGGAAAAATGTGTTCGATATAAGCGTTTTCATCTAACTTAAGCTGAAGAATTTTTTCGATTCTCTAATGTGAAAACTGTAGTTACAGAGAGCGCAATTATAATGCAGTGACCTCACACTGTAATATCGATGCAATTCATATGAATTGAGATGTTCCATTCTTTTCAATAACAATGCATCAACGAAAAAATTCTAGACAAAACAGGCATTGAAATATTTTTCCCCTATTCACAATTCACCACGAGCGTCATCCTGACAGTTGTGTGGGCAAGTCAAGTTGTGATGAGCAAAGTTGGCCGTCGCGCTTATATACTCTGAAGAGACCTTGCACGGGCTTGAAGGACGAGGGAAAAGGGGAATGGTAACATCGAAGGGCAAAAAGAGGGTCGTAGAGCAAGAGACCTCAGAATACCACGTTTGTCCCCAACTTTCGACGAGAGGATTATTGTAACGTTTGTAATGAAACGTTCTAACTTATTCAAGATCATTTCGTTTGATACTTTAATTCAGCATTAATCAACAACAATAATGCATGCACATATCAATAAAAAATGGTGATTAGAGTATTGCGACCAACGTTGAGTCGTTCTTGCATAAATGATTCTGAACACAATTATGCATAGCTTCTGCCAAAACTAATAAATGCAGGCTCACACAAAAAATAAAAATAAAAGTGACAGAAGGTTTGCAATCAAATTAACTTTGTGGAATCAATATTTTGGGCATGTGAGAATTTACGCTGAAAACTGTAGGTATCTCCTGTAATCGGAAAACAAACGCAACTGAGTAAATTTATGAATGCGTATGCATGTTTTTGTACACTTACATGACGAAATCTCTCCTCGAAAATTACGGAAACAATATCCTTGAAATTTTTTTTTAAAGAGACCCTTCATTGACAATTTCCTGAGGAAAATTGGAAGTTCACCTAGTCTCCTCAAAATTTACTACGATGTTATATTCCATTAAACAATCACAGTATACTTTTTGGCCCGGAATGCCGGCCACAGCTGTCTCATCGCGTACCTATATACCTACCTCATCCTCGGCCAACTCCAGCGTACATGTAACTGTCATACATCAGACAGATCCCATCGTGAAACAGGTCTGACGGCTATTAAATCCCACTGAAAAGCATCCGCATAGGACTTTTCTTAAGTTCTGTATTTTTTAATTAAATTTGTATCTTAATACCAAATTTCATCATCGAAAAGCAGTATTTTTTGCTTTGGGTTTTGAGCAATGTGTGTGTTCAGAAAAATATGAGTATTGACCGCTCACTAATTACGAACAAAGCCCAATATTTGTGAACTCAAACCAATGTTACCCATTCATGAAAGGACTGGAAAAAAAATTGAAAGACACTACGCTTACCTCAAATTATCAATTGTGTAGTGAAAATGCGAGATATCTGGATTTCGAATTAGCCTATTCTTCTTGTCAACAAATGATCGAGAAATTCTTCATGTGTAATATTTTTAATTGTATTTTTACCATTTGGGAACAGTATCTAGCATTATGTTATCTCTATGCACTTTATGCTACATAACATCATCGAAAATAATGTATTACTAAAATAGCAAGTGATTTGCTATGAAAATAAACTTGATAAAAAAGAGAGATCTCTAAATGAAAATAAATTTTCATACGGTTAGATGTAGTCAAGATCTGAAGAAGGTATTCCGAATGCAATATATGCGTGTCCCTAAATTGTTTGAATCCCTCTGGAAATAATAAACATATCTATACTGCTAACAAATAGGGGGAAAATGCGTTATGATCAGTGAGATAAAAACAATGGGGCGTCAGGGCGCTCAATGGGGCGTCAGGGCGCTCAATGGGGGGTTAGGGCGCTCAATGGTGCATCACCCCACTCTAAATATAAATCTATACGACATGTTAACACGGAAAACTATCATTTGCACTAGAAAAACTTTGATCTCCCCAATGATTGAAAACAACAGAATTCCAAGCAGAAATTAGTCGAAGATTAACGTTGAAAGACGGAAAAATAAGTTTCCCGTCTATATATTACGAAACACAAAACAAATGCCTGTAAAATGGCTTGCGGTGAAGGAAATTCGATTTTATGATAAGTCGCTGTTGCTTACAATACAAGCAACAGCGTAGTGAGAAGGCAGCGATGTTCCGCTGCTACAAAACAGCATAACGTATTACTGACAGTATGCTTGAAGTGTGGGTACGAAATGGAATAAAGAAACTATTCTGTAGTTCAAAAAAAAAATTGGACACAATGAGCTAAATGGTTTGCGAATGCGAGTTAGGTCTGCTCTGAAATGCTATAAAGTTCGTTCCACACATTTCCTTTCCAGATGCGTTCACTGAATACTTTCTGACGATTCATTACCTTGTAAATGTTAATTGAGTTTCTTTTTATTTGATTTTTCATCACAGTGAAATGTTTTCAAGAAAGTCACTGGATTTTTTTTATTTTAATGTCAGATTTTAATATAATTTTAGAAGCAATGAAAAGGACACATGGATACACAGAGAACCATGCAAAATAATCGTCTGGCATTATATTTAGAGTATTTAGAAGCCCATTAAACTTCGACACCGGCTTGCACTGTTTTCGTATTACCTCCCAACTTCCCCTCCAAGCACTCGTTCAATTGGCATGTTATTAACACCGTCCCGCATAGTGTTCACCTGAATGCACGGTATGTACACATACAGTGATTAGATGACCCGCATGAATAATCGATCATAACACAATAAGGATTCCATCAAACCATGCTATTTTACTCACACCACTACCTTTAGTGATATGTCTTCAAACAATATGTCACTGTGGGCACTTCCATACTATTTAGCGAGCAGTGGGAATGTATTGCAATGCTTATGATCACGAGGATGAGAACATGATTTGAAAGTGAATGATTTGCAAGTAATTGAGAATAAATTTTTAATTGGAATTGCTATACCTGTGAAGTCTTTTGCTCAGTTTGTCTAAATTTCTACCAGGCAGCCATCGTTGAATGACGTTGGCTAATGTAAAACTTGTCCGACTAATGACTTTTCCTAAGCAGTATTTGTAAGGTTTTATGTCTAAACCAATGACATCATATGTGTGTGTATCGTAAAACTAGAATATAATAGTTAAGCGAGACATTTTCTTAAAAATTATTGATGAATTGAATAACTATTTCCTCTTTGAAAACCAATTTGATTTGTTTAGAAGGTGGTCTTGTCGTTAAAAGACCACATTCTAACGAAACTGTCAAAGTTCAAGTTATTTTCGGCACAATACTCGAAAACCATGTTCGCCGAATTTAATTTCACCAAGACCATATAATGCCACCACTAATCCATATTACAGTTTGTCGCTTGTTCTCCTTGACCATGACCACATAATACCACCACTAACTCATATTACAGTTTCTCGCTTGTTCTCCTTGAGCACGACCATATAATACCACCACTAACTGATATTACAGTTGGTCGCTTGTTCTCCTTGACCAAGACCATGTAATACCACCACTAACTCATTTTACAGTTTGTCGCTTGTTCTCCTTGACAAAGACCATATAATGCCAGCACTGACTCATATTACAGTTTGTCGCTTGTTCTCATTGACCAAGACCATATAATACATCCACTAACTAATAGTACAGTTTGTCGCTTGTTCGCCTTGACGAAGACCACTAAATCATATTACAGTTTGTCGCTTGTTCTTCTTGACAAAGACCATATAATACCACCACTAACTCATATTACAGTTTGCTGCTTGTTCTCTTTTTGTATCATCGCTAATGTGATTTCCCTGAAAACATGTTCGAGTACTTTTTCCTAATGTAGGATTTTTATAATATTGGAAGACCATTCATACACCGTAAAATGAGTATATTTATTGTGAGAGGTTATTACAACCCTTACGGATTTCTACATTCAGTATCTTCAATCCGTTACCTCGTAGTTATTTAAGACATTATCACCATGTTTTTTTTTATCAACTTGATCTTATGTCATGTTGCACTAGTCAAATAGAATAAATTTAGGAAATTAATATGGGATTCATCGTGTGCTAAGTCATTATGTTCAGTTATATCAGGAGACATATCATAGTTTTTTTTTGTGAATAAGGTGTTAAGAAAACTAATTAAATTAAAATCCAAAGACACAGTGCCTACCAGACGAGATAGTTTCATATTATCATGATATCATGTATGTCATAAATTTAAAATTATCATTGGAACGTCTTCAAGCCATGAGATTCTAGCTGGAACGAATTCCAACATATATTACCTGACGAGGAGTAGTTGTAACGGTATTCTATCTACCTACCTTATCCTCTCGATGATTCTAATATAATCGGACAGTTAATCTGAGAATGCAAATTGTTGTTTGAAAATATAATGTAATTCGGTTTCATGATGGCAGTTGAAGGACTTCCAGCACATGTAATCAACAGAAGCTCGATGCGAGACCATCCTTATTTGTAGCCTCATAACGTCACCGTAGCCTCCTCAAACGCCTCCGTAGCCACCATACCCGCTTCTGAATTCCCCAAACCCACCTCGTAATCCACCATATCAACCCCGAAATCCATAGCTAGGTAACGGTATTGCCACGGCCTAAGCTACTGGCTCGGACTGCATGCAGTTATTGAGTGTGGGGCCGGTGGAAGGGTGGAAGGCAAATATTCAATTCATAAAGAAACAGAAATACGATGCAATTAGCAGTCCAGCTGATGTCAGATACAACCTGATTTCTCCAGCAACACATGGAGCAGTATCCCCGTCTGTCCGTCAGATTTGTTGTGATCTGAATACAAAAAATGACCAAGACGAACTGATCACGGATACGTTTCATGGCGCGATTTGAAAACGGACTACTTCGAAATTTTGCTTCGTCGCTGTGAGACGTTTCATCATCCATGCCTCTTCACTGGACTGTTATCAATATCACGATGAGGGTTATCATAATTTCGCTGGAGGCCTGACGGTAAGTGCAGTAATGATCATATTTTTACCGACGATCAGCATTGTGTTTTCCTTTTGGTAGAGTTTAAATATGCATCCTCATATGCTCTTTGCGACAAGAAGCGTCATGTACGTAAAAAACGGATAGGTCGAACCTCTAAGGAGCGGCGTTTGTAAGCATCTTGGCAGTTGGTGGTTGGACGTAGGGATGCCTTATCAACGCCCCCCCCTCAGTCCTCTATCCTTTTTATCATGTTACAACTCTTCTTTCTAACTTGACATTCACCATATCAGTCTTTGATGTCACCTCCGTCTCCTTACCCACACACACACA
>SDVV010004457.1:0-20174 GCA_016164225.1 Gammarus roeselii
GCCAGTTTGACCTCCTCGTTCCACCACTCGCAGCCTTTCCTCCTGCACCCGCCCACACGGCGCACACCAAACACCTTCTTCGCACATCTCAGCAACGCATCCCTTAACGTCTCCCATTCTTCCTCCACATCTCTCAGATCCTGTCCTCTCCGTTGTCATATTCTTCTTTCAACGCCTGCTGGAACTCCTCGGCTCTACTTTTCACATTCAGTCCACTCACTTTCACTACCTCTCTTCCTCCTCCCACTCGTTTGTTGCCTTTCCGCTTCTGCTCCACTCTTAATCTGCCTTCCACCAGCAGATGGTCAGACACTCCTCCACCCTCCCCTCTCAACACCCGGTACATCCAACAGCCTCCCCACCACTCTCCTCGATATCAGCACAAAATCCATCAGTGCTCTCTTCACCATTGCACCATGGGCCATCCTAACCCATGTATACTTGTGAATATCTCGCTTCTTGAACAAACTGTTCTCGATCAGCAGCTCCTGCTCCATACACAGACCTATCAGGTTTTCTCCACTGTCATTTCTACCGGGAACGCCATACCTTCCTATGACATTCTCCAACGTTTCATCTCCAACTCTCGCATTAAGGTCACCCAGTACAACTACATTGAAATGACCTCCAAAACTCTCAAAACACTCACTCAAGTCAGTCCAGAATTGCACATTCTCCTCTTCACTCGTCTCGCTGCCAGGTCCGTAAGCACTTACAAATGCACATCTTTCTACGCCTAACTTAACTTTCACCCACATCAATCTTGGGGACACCTCCTTCCATTCGGTAGCGCTACTAGCCAACCGATCACTCAATATCAAGACCACACCTTTTCGTGCCCTACCTTCCTCCACACCAGTCTTTCTTCCACTTACAACCCCAAACTCACATTCGCCCCTACCTTTCAACTTCGTCTCACTCAGCGCCAACACATCTAACTTCCTCCTCGCCAATCTTCCTCCTCTTTACATCACTCGTACTACAGCCACGCACATTCAGCGACCCTAACAATAGGGTTTGGAGAGGCGTCTGCCTCTCCTCCCCCCGCTCGTCTTGCCTTCTTCGAGGAAAGGTTTTTACGGAGAACGGGATTCCTAGCCCCTTCGCTCCGCCCCGTTTTGTCGTCTCCGACACGCTGGGGGTTGCGGTAGAGCTATTCTACTCCCGGCTACGGGGAGTAGAACAAATAAAAAATCACACCGATTCAAAACTGTACATTTGAAGATGAGCACTGTGGTGTAATGGTATCCACGCTAGACTCGCTATCAAGATAGTGTGTTCTTCCCACTGAGAGTCGCGGATTTTCCATAGTCGGCTTCGGCAACTGACATCATGATAGCCACACGCTTTTCGGGGTGGGGAAAGTGGCATACCACGAAATCATTTCCGTCAAATGGTGCCACTGTCTGCAGTGTGCTGGAAAACTGACATTTGAACCTTCAACGGATGGATGAAAGGATACGAAGATGAAATATGAGCGTGGCATAGGACGATGATCTTGATGAGATGCTATCGTTTTGGGCTTGGAAGCACACGGGTGCTAAATATACTTCACAAGACTAAAAGCTTAGTATTGGTATGTGTGCGAGTGCATGAGAATAGTGAGGTGCGGCTGCCATCGGTCAATCCCATTCTGAATGACTGGGCCTCACGTTTGCATGTGCATGTACTCGTGTGAACGTGATTCACTTAAGAATCACGAGGATCAGCATGTTTAGCTCTTAGTGATGTCCGAGGTAACAGTTAAAAACGAGATCCAAATTTAACAGAGAAGGCTGCGCTGCCACTCGTCTCTCTTGCGGCAAGACAACCGATCAATTGTCGAGAATATCTTTAGCTTCACTGATCTTGCTGCTCAGGTAGGGGGAGCTCCCGCGGTCGGGATGGTTGGTGAGCATAAGCCGCATGTAGGCGCTCTTAATTTTGGGGATTGGAGCATTTTTGGGGACACCCAAAATAAGAGCTGCCTCCCGCTTGGTCATCTTAGGATCAAACCCTCCTTTGTAGTACTTGCTGGATAGAAACATCTACCCATCCAACTTGGGCATGCTAGTTGCAGCCTCGGCCATCTTCTGTCCCATGGCCTCTTGCCTTGCATTGAAAAATGCGATAGATATTAAGCAATTGAATTGCGCACGGTTACCTTAGGTATCATAGATATATATCTCATCAACTTCAAACAGAAGCTAAATCAAAGACTACAGCTTCTCGTATAACACTCTGCAACCCCAATACGATGACAACGTTTCGCTCATCTACTCGGTCAGAGACTCGTTGCTGATCTTGTTCAAAGGTGTGACCTACATTGAGGTGGAAAATGCGACAATCTCCTATTGGCTGAATACATTGACTTTCTCCATCCACCCGAAAAAAAATAACCCTTTTACGATGAATCAAATAAATGCAGCTGGGACTACTGGAAAGCGAAACAGTCGACGATTACCCGGGTGAGATCATTTGTTTGCAACCAACGTGTTACAGTATGTCGCTCATGTCTGAGGCCACGAACCAGCTGTTAAGGGTATCAATTACCAGACATAAGCCAAAATCAAACATGAACAATACAGAGACATCCATAACCAGAAAACATACACACAATTTGAGACCATACACAACATTCACGCACAAGCAAGCCGCCTTCACACAGTACGCACTATTAAATATTTCTTCAGTAAATTTGAAAACAAACGATTCTATATCGACGCGTGCACAACTCTTGTCTTTGCCCATCCTGACATTTCCAAAAAATCTATTGCATTTGAACCTACGACACTGACAAGAAGAAGCGATGTGTCTTGACTGACAATACTAATGTAAGCATAGATTTACAGGGAAGAGACGTAAGCCGGGTGTGACTGTCTTTGGAATATGTACTCGGGTGAATGATGAAATAACCTCCACATCAACAGGTTATAACATGTAAATGTTCATAAAATGTAAATATTCCTATGTAACTATGTACTAAATATATAAAAAAATACTCATCCATGTATCACTATCCATAATCGTACGGATGTAAAATGCGTGAAAGTATAGCACTGTCCCCCGCTTCTAATACGATGAAAATGATCCTAACAAGATAAAAATGTTCCTATGTAACCATGATACTATGTAATAAGTATATATGTATAAGATAAAACTACGGATGTAAAACAGAAAAAAACAGGAATACGGATTGAAAATATGTGAAACGTACTGCAAATGACCCTAAAATACGATACGTGAATAATTTACTAAGCTGCCCCTTGCAAATGCAATCTCGCTGTTAGGCTAGTCGTTGAATGACACTGACGTATACAAGTTAGCCGCTTGCGAACCACATTAGTTATAGAATGAAAAAAACGGTGCTCGAGACACAAATAATACCTTATGAGTACACTTTTGCGTTAAATGATGAAAGTACGTTCACTTCATCAGGTAATGACCTGTAAATATTCCTAGCATGTAAATGTTCCTTATATGTAAATGTTCTTATGAACATATGTATATATGTAATAAATAGTATTTTATAATCATAAACTTGTCTCATTGTCCACCTCAATACGCATTCAAAATATGTGAAACGTATTGCAACCGACCCTAAAATGATGATAAATAGATTGATGTTCCTATGTAAACAAGTATCTATGTAAATAATAAGTATAATCTTAAACTTGTTTCATTATCTCCAGACATACGGGTTTAAATACGTGAACGTATCTGCGCTACTAAATTAATCGTAACGATGAGCCCTGACGAATCTCTGAGAAATATCTATAGTTACAATGGGGAAAAGCGGATGGATTCAATCAAATAATATAACTTTTTTGCCCAATATATATAAAATTAACATGTATGACCTATTAACATATATCTATATAGACTGTCCGAAACCCTGCCGTAAGCTATTCGTAAGACATACCGTAAGCGTAACCCACCCGTGAGCGTGACGTAAGCCAGCCGATGTCCCCTACTGTATGTCCATATATAATATAACGATAGTCCTACCAGGCATGCGCCAAGGGATTAAAGGTACACACTACTGCATGTCCGAGAGAAGTGCGAGTCGAAATAAGAGCTCTGTATGACATTGACGGATAGAGGTCTCCCCGTGCGAGCAGGGCTTGATGTAATTAAATTTACCCCATAAACAATTGATCCGCCCTCCAATTTTATTAGTAATTACAATGTCCGAGCTATATGAGGGCTAAGTTGGACACACAAAGTATCTAGATATTTCCTAATCATTACATTGTCCCATTTGCGTTTTCGCACAAATATACACTACTAATATATGAGAAATGAAGGGATATTGTATTTCTTGAAGAATATTGCATTCCTTCGAAAGAGCACTCGTTTTGATGAGGGAGATAAAGCTGCCCTTACTATTGCATAAATTCATAACGTTGATTCATAGAATGAACAATTTAGATTTATTCCTTAGCAAATTACATTTATGCATTTAATCGTTCATAGTAATTTTCTTTACCAGTATACCCATGAGGCTTGGTTTTCTTTCTAACAAAGCAGGCCGAGAAGTTCATTTCGATTTATTGCATGAATGTGGCTCCAGAGTCGGTGGGCATCTTCAGCAATAACGGATGAATCAAATAAAAATAAAAATAATTCCTAAGTTTATAACCTATTTGTCAACGGTCAAATAATAAGATGTTAACCATAAAGGATTGTTTTAAGTCAACGTAAGGGATTGTGGATGCAAGTTAATCTTGATATGGCGTTTGTTTTTAACAATAACAGAAGCATCAAATAAATACGGCGAGGAGAAGGACTTCGTGATACACCCTTAACAAAAAATTTATTGTATTGCTGATTGACCTACAATAGGAACCGTCTGCATTTTTTATTTATTATTTTGTTCCGTTTGAACAGCTATTTTCGTAACAATAATTGCATTATTCAGACCTGCAAAAAATTATTACAGAAAAATTTAAGGGGTAAAAACTACTTCATCCCTTCTTAAAAGACATCAAAAATCATTTCCAAACTCGAAAAAACGGATATTATGTAATAAGAAAGACTAACTACTTTTCTGTCGACGGTTGGAGACAATCCTTCTCTCAAATAAATGTCATGAATGTTTTTTTAATTACAATCGATGAATGATTGCAACAACACACATCACGACACAACCAAGATAGCTTCCAATGAACTCACGCTACAAAATGGTTCAAGTACATATTCCTGGAAAATGTTTTCGATCAATAAATTGTAAATTGATTTAGCATTTACCTGCACTGCATTGGATGCATAATTTCCTACTTAAAGGAGCACGCTCCCTCCGTTAACCGTCTGCTGGTGGGTACCCCGTGTTTGTATTTTTCAACAGAACGACAACCAGAGCATACCGGGAATCAAACACAACAATGGCTCATTAACAAGTGCAACAACGTTCATCAACAGAACGATGTTCAATAGAACGATGTTCAACAGAACGATGTTCAACAGAACGATGTTCAACAGAACGATGTTCAACAGAACAATGATAAAGAACAATGAACAATGATAATGGCACGATGACAAGCGCAACAACGTTCAACAACAGAATGATGATTAACAGAACGATGATCCAGAGCATACTAGGTATAAAAACCAATAATGGTTCAATGACAAGTGCAACAACGTTCATCAACAGAATGATGATCAACAGAACGATGATCCAGAGCATGCCGGGAATAAAACCCAATAATGGTTCGATAACAAGTGCAACAACGTTCATCATCGGACAACTCCATTACCTGATATGAACCAAATTTCGAAACTCTGACGGAAGTTTTAAGCCCGTATCCGTGAACATCATCATCGTATTCAAGAAGAAATGCCTCTTGCTCCGTATTTATTTACACCTTTTTTGATATTGTCATAGGATAACATGTGTAAATGCTGGATTGAAGACGTAGAGACTTTCAAATGTGACTGGTAACCTGGACCACACATACATCTCACGCATTTGTTAGTCAACTCTGTTATGGACTTTTACTTTTCTACAATGTCCAATTTTGAAACATCAGACACAATAGTCGCCCGAATAAAACGTCAGATGGTTTCGGTGGTAAGAGATTTTGCTATCCCACTTGGTAAAGTTTCATGGTTTGGTGTGATTTACCCTGACGTGTTGGTAACCGACGACAGTTTCAACGATGAAAAACTCTTGTCCGACCATGTGCGAGCAGGACTCAATCTCTCTCACAAATATCCTTACCGATCTGTCATTCAGCTCCAGCTCTTTTACCAATATCCTCCTCATACGTCTTCGATTATTTTTCTTCCCTTTTTTTGACTGCATCAACGACTGAACGGATTCTCTCTGGAATTGGCCTGGTGAGGTTCTCAATCCCTCTTCAATAATATTTTCCTACTTGTATGACCGATTTCTTGCAAATACACAACAGCTGTCCCATCAACAAACATTCCTCATAGCAGTCATTTCCAATGCCACAATATCATCATGTTTTGTTTGACCCGCTGTGTGGCTGATGTAAAACATTGGGATTTTACTAAATTATAGGCACCGAAATAAAATAATATTGGGATGCATTATGCTTCAACTGAATATATTTTCATGATCAGATTTGTTCCAAATATTTTTAGGCGATGGATAAATTTTTCTTACGACCGGAAGAGCAAATTTTCAGGAATAATGGGATATAATATAAAAAAATAAAAAGGGTTTGTGGTATCGAATACTAATACACATTTTATTGTGGTTGTTGGTCTTCAATTTGATACACTTGAGTTATAGAAATATTGTAATTTTAACATTTCTGTTGTAAGTAAACGTGTCGGTGCAAAACTGATTGGCAGACTGCGTATTCCTCAATCGGTAATAACTCTACAACATAAGTTTCAAAACGGGATTATTTCATATTTCCGCACTACGTGTCTTTTGGAGCAACGATCTCTTGTTCCATAGCAATAGTATGATTAATTCTTTGTTCAAAATCATATTGATAAAATTCACGATAATATGTTGCAAGTAAATTCTAATGTAACAACATTTTATAATTAAGTTATGGCAGTGGAACAGCATCTTCTTAACAAAGGCCGGCAAAATAATCTTCTTGCAAACGTTCCGGAGACAGAAGCTCATGTATGAGTTAACTTTTTCAACATTTCCATCTATCGCAGCCTCTTTCCTGGCTATGACGCTTGTATATTTCACGTAATTACATCTGCAGGAGTTTCTTACAGAAGCACACTTCTTTCTGATCATCACTCATTAGTTGATATTCGTTTTTTTTTAATTTCCACCCGTTGAATGCTGTTCAGTTAAAGTTAGAGAATCTACCAATTTCTTCACTCAACACAGTATGCAACCAAAGGCCCGATATTCCATTCCAAAATCAATCGAGCTCCACCGCCTCAAACTTTGCTTTAACCCTTCAATTATTTCATCTAAAGGCACCAGTTTCTTTAGTAAACAACTGTTCTCGCTGAGTCCAGTTACCTCCCATGGCCTGCAAATGCAGCAATACTCCATATGTATGGTTTATCTTCTTGTGAAATATGCACCATTTCCGCATGCGTAATACAACCACTGAACTGCAGCTAACAATTTAAGCTTTTCATTTATCTCAACAGACTCTGTTTATAAAGAATAAAAGCACGAGTCTTATTCCCTGCATATAAGGACTGAGGCAGATTGATCATTGCAGATTGATTTTCAATCCGAGTAACAAGACGGCAATGAAAATGTGCATTCCTGAACCCATGACTTAGAAGTTTGCACTCCAAGCGATTGTACATAACAGTGTGCAATGTTCCTTGGAAGGAAGTGTACATTAGGAAAGTGAATACTACGATTGGTTGATTAACCTATTGTGCCCGCAAGGCGGTTGCACAATTTCCCCTTCATGTCTGTTCATTATTTGTGAGTTTTTCATCCGGACAGAAATGAACATTAACGTAAGATTATCAGCGAGATTGGGTTAATTGAATGTGTCAATTAAACATTGCGAACTAAATATGCATCGACGAAACAGACATGATTCAGCAAATTTGCTTAATGAATCATATGATTGATAAGCTGTACATCATCTGTGCATTGCAATGACTACTTCGATATCACTTCCGAATGTCATTAAAGCTACATTTTTCGAGCTTCTTGACTGCACCTTTACGAGGTACACACCATTTCGGGACTTACAAAATGTGCTTTGCAAAAGTGTGCATTGAAAATGTGAATTTGTACATTCCTTCAACCGAACTGAGCTGTTTCGTTTGGATTGCAGTCGTTGCCATTGAGCTACTGGACGTTTAAAGATGCTTAATAAAATTTGTTACTGATTTTGTACATTGACAATTCAGAAGTATCTGGCAATGATAAACATGATTATTCGTACTGTTTATCATGGATTTACTATTTCACAATCTGAGTTCAGGTTCTCAGAATGCAATGGACCTAATTTAAGACCCGTTCATATGATTACTCTTGATCCTTGATATTGTTCAGCAAGATGAAGGATTTAAGTTTTGATGCACAATTTCTATTTACGTTGCTGAACTTCTTCTTCTGTGTTAGTCTATGATGAAGCTGAGTGCACAGGATGCTGTATGCTGGATGAATCTCATAACCCTTTACTTTATTTCTTTATTTTCTGTCTCGTCAATTCAAATTTAATTCGCAATGTTCAATGAGCACATTCAGTCCCCCAGATTCGCTTAGTAAGCGGACAAAACGTTACCAAGAGTACAATCGTCTCGAATGTACGCTATGTGAGCTAATCGTAATGCACAATTTTTGAATGCGCACTTCTCTCCTCACAGTATTCCCCGTCATTGAATCCATGCGAACAGGTTCACGAATGCATACTTGGTGAGCAACCTTTATGCAAACGTTCATTCCCGTGCATCCATTCAGTTCTAAAATTAGTGTGCAATGGTTTCCAATGCCCACTTTCAAATCCAGAGATTTTTCTTAATGTAGGTTTTACATTCAATGTTTGAAACGAAATATTGCGTGAAAACGATAGTAATTATCAAACGCAATAATGAAAAAGTTCGGACAAAACTCATTTGATCTTTGATAATCACTTTTCAAGAAATGGTTAGCGGCATCAATTTGAATGACAATGTTTAATATTGTGCAAATTTCAACTGACATTTATGAAGTATTCGATGAGTACAATTTCTCTTGCGTCGTCAGTGGTTTTCATATTGAGTGACTTTTGGCACTCGAAACTTGTCAGTAGATTTTCGTGTTTGCTATCAATCTTGTTGAAATGCGTCTTTCACCGCTTTCTTGATTCCCGAATCTTTCACCAGATAATATCATTAGATTTGTAGATACGCAAGACCATGCATGGAGTCACCTCTGATCATCTCTGAAATTTAATTTAAAATTTTACTATATGACTTGTATTTTTTAATGCGATTGCTGATATGTGCCTCCATTAAATTAAAGTTGCCCAGTTGCCAAGTCACTGAAATTAATAATTATTTCCATTGTATTCAAATCATGTCGATGTCACATGAGTTTCGAGTTTAATAACATCCAAGATGGTATGATGAGCTGGTTGTCAAAGATCGATTGATGTCCATATGTAACGTCTTCTCTATGTTTTGTAATTGTTGGGATTTAACGTCATTAAGGCTTGCTCCTAATATTTAGCTCATAGGCGAAATATAAACATTTTAATCCGCAATAAAATGGAACATAATATTGAGTTGTCTATCCCGCATAAGTTTTGTCCAACTGAAGTTAGATGATTCGTGAGTCATTGTTACAACGGGAATCATTTGCATGTCCTAAGTGAGCAGTTTAATAAATATTTTGCCTAATATTTGGTACATTCGAATTATTTGAATCTTAATTAACTATGGGATTAGTGCATTAACGGCGATGAAATGCTTACGAGCGCAATGCGGAAGTTGGTCGGAAGGGGTCCATAACTGTTAACAATAACAGTACAAGTTACCGGTTAAGCGAACAACCTGAAGCAACAAAATTGTTATAAGAGTTGGTGGGTTTCACGACTAACTCTTATGATATGTTATCCGATAGTTTTAAGGGAATGGCATACGAGAATAGCTGTTGTTACAACAAATGCATTTGTCAGTATATTACGTATAGAAATACTGAGAATTAAAATATCGTACAATATATGTGGATTTCTGAGAATCAGGATTTCAGTACTTAATAAATGATGGTATTTTCTAAATATCTGTCCTTACAATTCCTCCTCCTACCACTGAAATAAATTTCTCCAGTAATGTTTTCTGTGTCTAAATTTAATTTCGAGTAAACAATCATTTCATGGATACAGTCAGGAACAAATACAATAATTTTGCCTTATAAATATTTTCTACATAGTTTTGCATATCATTACACTGACATATTAGTACACATCGATTTGAAATTTCAAATTGCAAATAATTGTATACGATATGATGTAAATCTTGTTATAAAATGGTTCATCAGCAATGATTCCACTACAAAAAATTCCACTATTAAAGCGGTTATTGAACACTCCTTCTTTCAAGCAGCCAAACATCTCACACCCAGCTGTGTTGCGATAACCACTGAATGAGTAAAACTTTGTTTAGTGTATTACTTTAGACTGCCTCTTCCAAACAGCCAAACATCTTACTATGAGCCCAGCTAGAGTTGCGATAACCACTGAATGAGTAACACTTTGTTTAGTGTATCCCATAAACAAGCAGACAAACATCTCACGATGAGCCCAGGTAGTGTTGCGATAACCACTGAATGAGTAACACTTTGTTTAGTGTATTACTTCACACTGCCTCTTCCACACAGCCAAACATCTCACGATGAGCCCAGCTAGAGTTGCGATAACCACTGAATGAGTAACACTTTGTTTAGTGTATTACTTCACACTGCCTCTTCCACACAGCCAAACATCTCACGATGAGCCCAGCTAGAGTTGCGATAACCACTGAATGAGTAACACTTTGTTTAGTGTATTACTTCACACTGCCTCTTCCACACAGCCAAACATCTCACGATGAGCCCAGCTAGAGTTGCGATAACCACTGAATGAGTAACACTTTGTTTAGTGTATTACTTCACACTGCCTCTTCCACACAGCCAAACATCTCACGATGAGCCCAGCTAGAGTTGCGATAACCACTGAATGAGTAACACTTTGTTTAGTGTATTACTTCACACTGCCTCTTCCACACAGCCAAACATCTCACGATGAGCCCAGCTAGAGTTGCGATAACCACTGAATGAGTAACACTTTGCTTAGTGTATCCCATGAACGATCCACGGAGAGTCGCTTATGGGACACTCTATATCTCATAAGTTAATGAGCGAACAATTCCAAGTTGAGCAACCCTTCATTTCTCCCTCCTGGCGACAGACATGAGACCGTTGAGACGTTGGTTAGTCGTACGGATGGCCGAAGAGTATTCTCCAGAATGACTGATATTGAACCGGACAATTCTGGCGTTTCAAGTATCACAATAATCATGGACGCTGAATATGAATGCGTATTACCATTCGCTATTTCACGTCAATGGCATTAATCAGTGCGTTAATAATCCTTGTTAATCTGTACGTACCAACATAAAAGGTTTCTTGACCTATTGGTGTTTGCTCCGCTTGTTGGGTCCTCTGACCATATATCACACGTTAACAATGACACAGTATTTGCCCGATAAACTGCAAATATCACTTGTCATATAGTTCATTTTTAATAAATTAGAATACAACTTCGCCTTAGTCTCTTTCATTCATTTAAGCTTTCATAAAAGTCATATAAATGTCCCGATGATCAGAAAAGATTTGTCACAAGAAAATCCACTTTACAAACGATGAGTTCCTTTCCAACATTGAGGCTGGTAAATACATCTTTGATACAAGCAAATACTATATTTTCATATAAATGTGGATATGTCATTGCCATTCTTATGTTAAACGAGATGAAATTCACCAAAGTTTAAGCCGCCGTTAAATTTCTAGTAGATAGAATAATTAAATAAATAACATTCATTGTCAAATATGTATGCATTTTTTTAACGTCAATACCGGCAGCAATATTTCTTCATGATTGTTTACCATTACGAGATTGAGCTGACACGTGGGTCGATGAATCTTATAAAAGCTATTAAAGTATCAGTGTTACGATTAAAATACTCGTTATGATTTAGAAAGAACGCAACATAGTGATGCAGTATAAAAAAATGAACTGTCCACGCGATACTTTCTATGGAAGTTTAAGGTTTGTATCGACATAAACTCTTCCCCATTATTTTTTAAACAGGGCATCCCGACGTCACAAACTTTATACCTCCAAATATAATATGAAACAAATTGTCTGGACGCTGGACCTCTGTTTCAAACTGAGTGATTCTCTGTAAAAGCAACGTTTACTTTCACAGGCCGAGTGAATCAAATTAGCAACGAATTGTTGAACAGGGCACCAGATACATTCGCTAAGCAGATTTACGTCTGATCCCCTTCTAGTTCAGATTACACTGCCTTCACTTGCTTGGAATCTCTCATGTGGCTTTCTCATTGTGATACGGTAATTTTGTAGCTATTGACCAGAGTTAAGGATCGAGCTGTTGCTGCTGCTTGTTACAATGTTGTTGACACGAACTGAGCTTAAAAATATCATTTGAAAAATGATATGAACCACAAACAAACCTAAAACTCATAATTTCTCGTCGAAAACGTGTCATCAGAACACCATCACATGCTAGCTGACGTGACCACATGTTGCCTCTCTTTTGTCAATGGAATGATCTCCCACAGTGTCTCATAATGTCCTTTTTCGTTTATTCTACATTGATAACGACTTTTTCATTTCAAATCATCCTCAGTAAAATCTTCGTAACATGGCGAATTTGCAAATTCCTCGTAACTCGTAAGCACAGTCCCAACTCTTTTTAAAGTTCAGAGCTGCTACAACGTGGAATTAAATTGCCATAGATGCAAGGACGGGTTGCAGTATTGTTTCTTTCAAACGTAAATTAAACTATTTATTTTTGAACATGAACGAGCAGGAATTCTTGTATTGTAGTTTTTTTCTGTTATGCAATTTTTCCGTGTCAACAATTTGTGATTCATGAGTTCCATTTTGTAGATACTTTCATTCAAATTTTTCCTGTTTCAAATACTCAAATCTCAAATTTTCTTGGTCATGTAGAAATTTGTTCAAATATTTTACCCATTTGTTATGACTCATTCAAATGTTTTGTCCTATATTTATGTAACATATGGTAAATGTGCAGCTAGTTTCAAAATTTGTGTCCTCGTGTGTCATACAATTTGTGTGTGATGTAATAGACAACTTAATTTCGGACATTTTTAGCTCACAGTTTTCTATTAAAGGTCTGCTGGAACAGTAAATTGTCTTCATTAATTAAATGTCTGTGACCCTACTTACTTTGCTATGTTTTCTTGAACTCAATAGTCCAACGCAACTTTATCATCTGCCGTGACATATTGAAAAATGTGGAATAGCGAATGTTCTACAACAATGTCCATCGGCTGGTAGGATGTAGAGATAAACTTACTCCCTAACCATTCCTATCAGCTAATATTAAGTGTTGTCTTCAGAACGGCTAACGCTGAGGAAGATTTGGTACGTATCCTCTGTGTGTTCGGTTATTTATGTTTTTCATTAACATGTCATTATACCTTAATTAATCTTTCAATCCCTCAATCATTAAATCCATCTAATAATCAAGCGCTCTACTCTGTGTCTCGTAGGTTTCAACGTCTCGATAAAAAAATATAGGAACCTTGGTGTCACTTTTAAAACAAAAAACAAAAACATTACGTAATGGTGGTTCATATTTGTAATAGAATGTGATGTTTCTTCGTCCAACACTGAGGTATTTTAACAATTTCGTTTATCCGTTGAATTGCGAGCACTAGACAAGTAATCATTCAAACTGAACTTATGCCTCAGAATCTTTAGAGCAATTGATAATTTTGTTTAACTTTTCAGCAGAATAAGTATGCTGATATCTTTAATTTCCTCTTGCAAAACATTATACAAAAATATAGAGTAATAACTTTTTAACTGAGATAAGTGCAAATCAGACAGATCAATGTAATCAGCGAGCTGTAAAACATTTTCGATTTAACTATGCCTAGAAAATGAACCTTATCAACAAAATGATTTTAACATTTTCAGTTCTATTCTATCTTTATTCATTCCTCTGTCGTGAGCGTTGGACGGAAACTAAAGCTACTGAGGTTACTAACTCGATTCCTGGAATTGATCAGAAATAATTTTGATTGCGTAAACCGTTTAAAGTCAGATAGAAACTTGGAAAAAAGGTTTACAGGTGCAGAACGACTGCTGTATATCCTGTATTGTTATAAATATAGCTGATTGCTTGGATCATCAACTATATCAAACTTGTGTCCCTAACGCACGATGAAACCAACGTCTGTTAAAAAAAACGCTATGATGCTTTTCATTTTATAACTATTGCAGTGCCGTAATATGCATTTTAGAACAGCGTTATGAAATGTTTTAAGTCATCCCGAATATTTTAATGCATACAAGTACAGTAAAAACATTATGTATTCTTCGGGACATTGACTTCGAGCCTTCTTAGGGAGAAATACTTGGCCACGTTAATCCATTTTAATGACGTGATGCAAAAACATGCACATCCTTTCAGTATTTGCAAGCCATTAATGATATTTAGTTGAACATTGCACACAGCGAGAGCTCTTTTATAAATTTCATAAGATTGCCAGAATCAATCAACGAGAGAAAAGTAGACCTGCTATCAATAAGATTGCTTCGATATGAATAACAAATAATGTGATACCTCATCAAGTGCAATGAAATCAATAAAAAAAATTGCAATGATTACCGGATTTAATTTTTTTTTTTAATACCGAAAACATTTCCTGTGTCTTTCTAAGTTAGCCACAACAAGAGTTGCATGCGCAGCCTGAACACGTGGAAAGGAACCTTATTCACACTTTCTAAATAGACATGTTGTAGCTTGATGATAGTTCACCTTGCTGAGGAAAATGACACAACACCTTCACGACGCAAGGTCTTGGGAGACAGTGCACTATGTTGTACAGTTGCGGACATACAACAAATGATCGTGTTCCTTCCAAATATCATTTTGTTTCATTTGTGCTTGCCCATGCAAAATATGAAGGTTTATTGAAATCTCCTAGTAAGCTTTTCTCTGATAAATGAGAATTTGGCTTCGAGTCGCCCTGTTCCACAGATATGACAGTGGCGAGCGCATAGCATATAAGTAGCGTATGTGTATTACATCTTTGGAATTTCTGAAGGTATAATGAGACTCCTGTGTGAGATATAGCTGTGGAGAAACGGGTTAAATTGCGGTGTTCAACGTTGACAAATAAACTCAAATTCAACCCTTTCATGGAACCTTTCCGGTACTTAGCTCCTATGCACGTCATGCAGCGCCTGCGTTTACGTACCTGACAGATCTGGATAATGTTGTGAAGATATGTCAAAATGCGCAATGCCTGATAGGCTTCTAAACGAATATAATATTTGCGTTTTTTTCGTTCGATGTTTCACTGTATTACACAGCACAATAACAGACCCAATTCCTCTGCATTGCGGCCTCAATTCCTGTTCCTTGAATCTTTCGAGGTCAGCGCATCTCTGTGGCTGTCTTTCTCTGTTAGGCAGGCTGGAGAAACTTGATTGAACGGTGAAGGAGAAAATAAAATGTTTTGCCTGGCAAGGGAATAATCAATTTCAGTTTGAAACGTGATATTTAAATTTGAAATGTTGAACCGGTAGTACTTGGATACTAGTGATCGTATGACGTATGAGTGTACGCTTTGTGATAACCACATATCGTAAACCGTTCAAAGTCAGTAAATTAGGTTTCTAACAGTTCTAATCTAATTATGACTGTTTTATTCTGTTATTCAGGAAAGGCTGAAATGTCTACTGAAAATATAAATAATTGTATGACATTGCAACGAAGAGATAAAGATTTATATAGATAGAGGTGATTATATACAGACAGTAAATGTATATATAGCAGAATCTTTTAAACCGTTCTTGTATTTCAAGATGAGAATATTATTGAAGGATTTATGATATTTACTAGAATTTGACACCAAGCCCCGTGCACTTCTCTGTCGGTGATTGAGTGGTTAGGTATACAACTCAAACAATAGAATCCTCCCCCATAACCGGTGACCTAGTGTCTCTTCCTGAGTGCCCCCTTATATCCCGTTTAATGAAATAAGTCTCTGCAGTTCCTAGTGACCGTGCCCCGAACTACTTCCAAGGATCCATGCGGGTTATGGTGGTGTATGTTGGTATGTGGTTGTGTTTCGGGTAAATGGTGCTGTGTGGCGATGTGGTGGTGTGTGGTGGTGCATGGTGGTTTGTTGTGATTTGTGGTGGTATTTAGTTGTGTGTGTGAAGTTTGTTAGTGTGTACCGGTGTATGTGACTGAAGGAGGTGTGGCAGAGTAAGAAGTGTAAGAGCTGAGGTGACACGGATGGCAGAGTAAGAAATGTAAGCGTCGATGTGACACGGATGGCAGAGTAAGAAATGTAAGCGCAGAAGTCACACGGATGGCAGAGTAAGAAATGTAAGCGTCGAGGTGACACTGATGGCAGTGTATGAAAAGTAAGCGCCGAGGTGACACGGATGGCAGAGTAGGATATGTAAGCGCCGAGGTGACACGGATAGCGGAGTAAGAAATGTTAGCGCTGAGGTGACACGGTTATCAGAGTAAGAAATAAAAGCGTTGAGGTGACACGGATGGCTGAGTAAGAAATGTTAGCTCTGAGTTGACACAGATGAAAGAGTAAGATATGTGAGCGCCGAGGTGACACGGATGGCAGAGTAACAAATTTGAACGCCGAGGTGAGATGGTTGGCAGAGTAAGAAATGTGAGTGCCGAGGTGATTAGGATGGCAGAGTAAGAAATTTAAACCACGAGGTGAGACGGATGGCAGAGTAAGAAATATTAGCGCAGGGGTGACAAGGATAGCATAACCCCATGATATACGAAAATCGATCCCGCACTAAGAGGAGAGCTTTGATCAACTCAACGGAGCGACTTAGATCATCCATTGTTGAGGCAATGAGCATCTTCCTACGGAGGGACCTTGTCGACACGATGGTATTTTTATTTCACTTTTCCACCCTCCCTGTGGGAGACAAAAGAAAGAAGAGAAATGGAGGAAGATAGATGAATAGATAGATGCGGACCAGCGGTGTTTGCCGATGATCCGCAACAGCGATTCGCATACACACCTCTTGCTGTGTAAAAATCCAACCGCACCAGAAGGAAAGCGTTGCTCAACTCTTACGGTTCGACGTAGATCCAACGAACTTTTGCGGGTGAAGTCTGCCGACGACCCAACGACGCTCACCAATGAGCCGCAACGGCAGCTCCCCCCCCACACCCCATGATATGGGAAAATCGAACCCGCACCAGGAAGAGAGCTTGCTCAACTCTATAAGACGATGTAGATTCAACAGATGTCATCCATTATTGTGGCAATGACTATCTTACCACGGAGGGACCTTGCCGACAATATGGTATTTTTCTTCTTACTTTTCTACCTCCCTTGTCGTTAGAGAAAAGAAAGTAGAGAAATTGGGATAACATCCATCTGTTGAATCTGTGAGTGCCCTCCAATGGAGAGACACTGTAGACAAGATGCTACTCTCTTTTTCTTTTCTTCTTCCTTTCGTGTCAGGTGGGAAAAGAAAAAGATCGGCAATAAACAACAATTGCAAAGCAGTTTTCCTTGTAATACAAAATAACAGCGAAGGTCACATCTCTTGGAGATGTACCTCCAGCATCTCACTTTAAAGATATAAAGCCCCTCAAATATCTCAGCTGAAATGGAAATATACTCTGAACTTATTAGAGATGTCCGTGTGGCATCTCAACTTGAGATATTATATATGTGCACTTATTGTACCTGCCCATCCGGCATCTCACCTTTAAACCCTTTCCTCTGCTGATTAACCAACCGTCTTCTCTGTCTCCTGCAGCACAGATCCGGGAGAGACCTGTTGTAGCCTGGCGCACGCACAGCTTACCTACTAAACCCCTCTTTACAGACGTCAGAGCTCATTTCAAAATTTGAATGCCGATTTTTTGCCTTTTATTCTAAAATGTTCGATAACTTTTCTTCAAAAATTAAAACACTTCTGATTCCTTGACTAAACTCGATTTTCGAGGCAATTCCAAATTTAAAATAATGATTCATGCCGTTTTGAAGTATATCATGCAATAATTAATCAAAACTTATAAAACTTAGTTTCTTCTGACTGAATCGATTCGACATAACTTCAAATTTGAATACTCGTGCCATTTTTTGACTGAGACAAGCAATAATACCAGTTTTTCAAAATTTATAAAACTCGTGTTTCCCCTGACTAAACTTGGGAGGTCCCACTAGCGACTCTTTCCTAGGAGATGTCACTCTGACGTCTCACCTTGAAGTGCGTCAGCCTTCAAGGAACCTGCAATAATAACCATTTTTCAAATTTGTGCCTCCCTTGCTTAGCAGCACATCGGTTATCTAGTAAAATAATAATATTTGCTAGATGTCCCTCTGGCATCTCACCTGAAATATGAAATATTCATGGAGGTGTCTCTCTGGCATCTCACCTGAGCATTTTTGAATCTATATATAGCGTCGAGTGACATCTCGCACTGAAATTTATTACTTTGTACAATGTGGATAACTAACCGTCTTCCCTTCCGCAGCACAGATTTGAGCGGGACCTGGTGCAGCATGCAGTAAAGTATAAATAGTAACCTCCTTCCCACAGATGCTCGACAAAGTGTCCATCTGTATATCGATCTTGCTATTTTTCGGATTAAATTCTATGTAGATGCTTGTCAAAATGCAAAAATATTTGCGTTTCTCCTGACTAGTATCCAAATTCAAAATGTGGCCTAATTTTCTGAGCATATGGATGAGGACCACTTCCCGGGCAACTGGGTGTGGTGCTTCTCCCAAATGTGCACATACTTGTCAATAATCAATACCCATATGCTCCTTCCAAGTAGACTCAATACCTACTTGGAGTTCGTCTGACCCAACCTCTGGGGCAAGCCGACAGGCATGGCTCGAGGAAAAGTGTGAGTCCGCTGAGAGACGGGCTTGTCCGTCTCTGCTCGACCGTCTGAGATGCGACAGCCTGGAACCTAAATACTTCTGTTCCCATCTTGTTCGCCCCTTCCTGAATTGACGCTCTGACGCTGGACCGTTTATTCTCCGGGGCAGAAATGTCACGGGTAGTAGAGGGATGGTGGTAGTAGGTGGTGGTGGTGGTAACAATAGTGGTGGTTCTTCTCCTTTCTGTCCTTACAACCTTCCTTTTTCTGTAAGTGTGCGTGAATTTATAAATCCTCGTTGACTATCCCCCACTCTTCTTTCACTTCTTTCAACAGGACAACTTGACATGAGCACTTGTGCTCGTTTTCTCTCCTTATTCTAATACAATCTAGTAGGGAAGTAACTAGTTAGGTGGTGATAGTAGTTGTGGTTTCTCGCCTCTCTATCCTTACAACCTTCTTTTCCTGAATGTGTGCTTGCAATACTAAAGCCTCGTTGACTATCCCCCACTCTTCTTTCACTTCTTTCAAATGAAACACTCGACATGAGCACTCGTGCTTGTTTGTATTCTTTACCCTAATCTAATCTACTATTGTCGATCACTATGAGTATCTCAATCTGAAATACAATAGACACGATCCGTAAAAACATGCACATCTCTTTTATGTCTTTGGGATTATCGGTTCTCGTTCAACCTCAGGATACAGATACAGATACAGACACTAGGCAGCATCCCCCAGAATGGGGGGTGGCCGACGGCAAGGCGCACCTCACACCATCACACGCTCACACTCACACAACTTAGCCCCTTTGTGCTAAAGGGTCCTGCCGGTAGCCCCTCAACTTACACTCTGGGTCCCGAATGCACCGAGGAACCGTCGTCAGCAGCAGGGCCAGACAGTTTTCACCGGTTTACCCCCGCCGCGTCATAATGACCGGGCCCCCCCACCCACGACCATCCCGACAGCGGGATGCCAAGGGCGGGAAAGCACAACAGAGCAGCGTCAAAATCAACCATTCACAACCACTCTCCACTCACGCCTGTTCATTGCACGCTCTCTCGCCCCCTCCACATTCATGTCTCTTCTTCCCAACGCCTGCTTCAGACCATCCATCCACCCAAACTTCGGTCTACCTCTAG
>SDVV010004458.1:0-20174 GCA_016164225.1 Gammarus roeselii
TAACACCTTAAACAACTATAACACCTAGAACAACCACAACACCTAAAACAACTATAACACCTCTAACAACTAAAATAACTATATCAACTATAACAACTGAACAACTAAAAAAACTACAACACCTATAACAACTAAAACAACTATATCGACTAGAACAACTAAAACAACTAAAACAACTATGTCAACTAAAACACCTAAAACAACCACAACACCTAAAACAACTAGAACACCTATAACAACTAAAACACCTCGAACATCAAGAAATCTTAAAACACCTATAACACCTGAAACAACTAAAACACCTCTAACAACTATAATAACTAAAACAACTATATAGCTACACTAAAACAACTAAACAACTATAAAAACTAAAACACTTATAACAACTAAAACAACTATATCAACTAGAACAACTAAAACAACTATAACTTCTAAACAACTATAAACAACTAAAACAACTAGAACACCTATAACAACTAAAACACCTAAAACAACTGACATACATATAACAACTAAAACACCTAAATAACTATAACACCTGAAACAACTAAACGCCTAAAACAAATAAAACACCTGAAACATCTAAACACTTATAACAACTATAACACCTGAAACAACTATTACACCTCAAACAACTAGAACATCTAAAACAACTAGAACAACTAGAAAAACTATAACAATCAAAACAACTACAACAACTAAAACAACTAAAACAACTAAAACAACTAAAGCAACTAAAACACCTGAAACAATTAAACAACTAAAACAACTAAAACAACTTAAACAACTAAGAAAAACTAAAACAATTATAACAACTGAACAACTAAAACAACTAAAACAACTAGAACAACTAAAGAACCTAAAACACCTAAAACAACTATAACACCTAAAACGACTAAAACACCTAAACAACTAGAACACCTATAACAACTGAAACACCTGAAACATCAAAACACATTAAACAAGTATAACACCTGAAACAACTAAAACACCTCTAACAACTAGAACAACTATATCAACTAAAACAACTAAAACAACTAAACAACTAAAACAACTAAACAACTAAAACAACTAAAACAACTAAACAACTATAACAACGAAAACAACTAGAACAACTAGAACAACTATAACAACTAAAACAACTAAAACAACTAGAACAACTATAACAACTGAACAACTAAAACAACTAAAACAATTAAAAGCCCTAAGACAACTATTACAACTAAAACAACTACAACAACAAAAACTACTAAAATAACTAAAACAACTAAAACAACTACAAGAAATAAAACAACTAAACTAACTAAAACAACTAAACAACTAAAACAACTATAACAACTAAAATAACTAAAACACTTAAAACAACTAGAACACATATAACCTCTATAACACCTAAAACAACTAGAACACCTAAAACAACTTGAACACCTAAAACAAATACAACACCTAAAACAACTAAAACACATGAAACACATACAACACCTTAAACACCTAAAACACCTAACACACCTATAACAACTTGAACCCCTCAACAACTAAAACAACTAAAACAGCTATAGCAACTAGAACAACAAAAACCTAAAACAAATAAAACCCCTAAGACAACTAAAACAACTGAAACAACTTAAACAACTAAACCAGATAGAACAACTAAAACACCTAAAACAATTAAAAACTAAAACACCAAAAGCAACTTGAAACACCTAAAAAACTAAAACACCTATAACAACTATAACAACTACGACACCTAAAACACCTAGAACACCTCAAACACCTTGAACACCTAAAACAAATAAAACACCTATAACAACTATAACACCTAAAACAACTATAACACCTAAAACAACTAAAACACCTATAACAACTAGAACACCTATAACAAATAAAACACCTGAAACATCAAAACACCTTAAAAGCACTATTACAACTGAAACAACTATAACACCTCTAACAACTAAAACAACTAAAACAACTATATCAACTATAACAACTAAACAACTAAAAAAACTACAACACCTATAACAACTAAAACAACTATATCGACTAGAACAACTAAAACAACTAAAACAACTAAAACAACTATAACAACTAAAACACCTAAAACAACTAAAACACCTATAACAACTAAAACACATATAACAACTATAACACCTGAAACAAATATAACACCTCAAACAACTATAACACCTGAAACAACTAAAACGCCTAGAACAACTACAACACCTGAAACACCTAAAACACCTAAACAACTATAACACCTGAATCAACAAAACACCTCAAACAACTAAAAAAACTAAAACAACTAAAACAACTAGAAAAACTAAAACAACTAAAGCAACTACAACAACTAAAACAACTAGAACAACTAAAATAACTTTAACAACCAAAACAACTAAAACAACCCTAACAACTATAACAACTTAAACAACAAAAACAACTTAAACTACTATAACAACTAGAACAACTAACACAACTAAAACAACTAAAACAACTAAACAACTATAACAACTAAAAACAACTAAAGTAACTAAAACAACATGAAACATCTATAAAACACATTTAACAACTAAAACCCCATAAACAATCATAACACATAAAACAACTATAACACCTAAAACAACTATAACAACTAAAATACCTAGGAAACAACCATAATACCTAAAACAACTATAACAACTATAACAACGACATAAACTAAAACAACTATACCAACTAAAAC
The DNA here is from genome assembly GCA_016164225.1 of Gammarus roeselii. Taxonomy (NCBI): domain Eukaryota; kingdom Metazoa; phylum Arthropoda; class Malacostraca; order Amphipoda; family Gammaridae; genus Gammarus; species Gammarus roeselii. Next base: position 2,720 of record SDVV010004458.1, read on the forward strand.
AACTAAGACAACTACAACAACTAGACCAACCAAAACACCTAAAACAACTCACACAACTATAACAACTAAAACACCTAAACAACTAAACAACTAAAACAACTATAACTCCTAAAACAACTGAACAACTAAACAACTAAAACTACTAGAACAACAAAAACAACTAAAACAACGAAAACAACTTGAACAACTACATCACCTATAACAAATAAAACACCTATAACAACTATAACACATAGAACAACTATAACACCTAGAACAACAAGACAACAGAAACAACGGAAACACATAAAACAACTAGAACACCTACAACAACTAGAACAACTGAAACAACTAAAACAACTATAACAACTAAAACAACTAAAACACCTATAACACCTATAACAACTGGAACAACTAAAACACCTAGAAGAACTCAACCAATTTAAACAACTGAAACGACTAGAACAACTATATCAACTAAAACAACTAGAACAATTAAAACAAATAAACAACTAAAACAACTATATTAACTAAAAGAACTAAAACAACTAAAACCACTAGGACAACTATAACAACTATAACAACTAAAACAAATAAAACAACTAAAACAACTCAAAACAACTACAACAACTATAACAACTACAACACCTAAAACAACCAAAACAACTAAAACAACTAGAACAACTAAAACAACTAAAATAACTAAAACAACTAAAACATCTATAACAACTAAACAACTAAAACAACCAACACAACAGAAACAACTATATCAACTAGAACAACTAAAAGAACAAAATAACTAAAAACAACTACAACAGCTAAAACAACTAGAACAACTAAAACAACTACAACACCTATAACAACTTAAACAACTAAACAACTGGAACACATAAAACAACTAAAACAACCTTAAACAACTATAACAACTGAAACAACTATAACACCTAAGCAACTATAACAACTAAAACACCTAAAACACCTAAAACATCTAAAACACCTATAACACCTATAACAACAGAAACAACTAAACAACTACAACACCTAAAACAACTACAACACCTAAAACAACCAAAACAACTAAACAACTAGAACAACTTAAACAACTAAAACAACGGAAACAACTAAAACAACTGAAACAACTATAACAACTAAAATAACTAAACAACTAAAACATCTATAACAACTAAACAACTAAAACAACCAATACAACAAAAACAACTGTATCAACTTGAACAACTAAAACAACTAAAACAAGTAAAACAACAACAACAACTAAAACACATATAAAAACTAAAACACCTAAAACAACTATAACACCTGAAACAACTAAAACGCCTAGAACAACTAAAACACCTGCAGCAACTATAACAACTACAACTCCTGAACAACCAAAACAACTAAAACAACTCGAACAACCAAAACAACTAGAACAACTAAAACAACTAAAACAGCTAGAACAACTAAAACAACTATAACAACTAAAACAACTAGAAACAACTAAAACAACTAAAACAACTATAACAACTAAAACAACTAAAACAACTAAAACACCTATAACAACTATAACACATATAACAACTATAACACCTAAAACAACTATAACAACTAAAACACCTAGAAAACCACCATAACACCTAAAACAACTAGAACAACTAAAACAAATACAACAGTTAAAGCAACTAAACAACTAAAACAACTACAACAACTACAACAACTAAAACAACTAAAACACAAAACAACTCAAACAACTATAACAACTCGAACACCTACAACAACTAAAACAACTAAAACAACTATAACACCAAAAAGAACTATAACAAAGAAAAAAATTTAACTAAAACAACTAAAACAACTATAACAACGAAAACAACTAGAACAACTAAAACAACTGAAACAACTAAAACAACTAAAACAACTAGAACAACTATAACAAATGAACAACTAAAACAACTAAAACAACTAAAACAACTAAAACAACTAAAACAACTAAGACAACTAACACAACTAAAACAACTACAACAACAAAAACAACTACAACAACTAAAAAAAAAACTCAACAACTGAAACAACTAAATAACTAGAACACCTAAAACCACTAAAAACACATATCACCTCTATAACACCTAGAACAACTTGAACACCTAGAACAACTAGAACGTCTAAAACAACTACAACACCTAGAACAACTAAATCATCTAAAACACCTGAAACACATAAAACACCTTAAACACCTATAACACCTAGAACACCTATTACAACTTAAACACCTCAACAACTAAATTAACTAAAACAACTATAACAACTAAAACGAAGAAAAACCCTATAACAAATAAAACGCCTAAAACAACTAAACAACTAGAACAACCATAACACCCAAAACAACTATAACACCTAGAATAACTAAAACAACTAAAACAATTAAAACCACTTTAACCACTAAAACAACTATAACACCTATAACAACTAAAAAACCTTAAACAACTTAAACAACTAAAACACTAAAACAACTAAAACAACTAATAGAACTAAAACACCTAAAACAAATATAACACCTAAAACAACTAAAACACCTGAAACAACTAAAAAACTAAAACACCTGTAACAACTATAAACACCTAAAAAACTAAAACACCTAAAACAACTATAACAACTAAACACCTACAACTCCTAAAACACCTATAACACCCAAAGCACCTCAAACACCTTGAACCCCTAAAACAACTAAACACCTATAACACCTAAAAAACCTAAACACCTAAGAAAACTAAACACCTAAAACAACTATAACACCTGAAACAACTATATCACCAAAAACAATTATAACACCTAAAACGACTAAAACAACTAAAACAACTAAAACACCTACAAAAACTGAAACACCTGCAACATCAATAGACATTAAAACAAGTACAACACCCGAAACAACTAAAACACCTCTAACAACTAGAACAACTAAATCAACTAAAACAACTATATCAACTGAAACAACTAAACAACTAAAAAAACTACAACACCTATAACAACTAAAACAACTATATCAACATGAACAACTATAACACCTATAACAACTAAAACAACTAAAACAACTAAACAACTAAAATAACTAAAGAACTATAACAACTAGAACAACTAAAACAACTAAAACAACGAAAACAACTAGAACAACTAAAACAACTATAACAACTAAAACAACTAAAACAACTATAACAACTAAACCAACTAAAACAACTAGAACAACTATAACAACTGAACAACTAAAACAACTAGAACAATTAAAAGCACTAAGAAAACTAACACAACTAAAACAACTACAACAACAAGAACAACTAAACAACTAAAACAACTAAAAGAAATAAAACAACTAAACTAACTAAAACCACTAAATAACTAAAACAACTAAATAACTAAAATATCTAAAACAACTGAAACACATATAACCTCTTTAACACCTAATACAACTAGAACACCTAAAACAACTAGAACACCTAAAACAGCTACAACACCTAAAACAATTATAACAACTAAAACACATGCAACACATAGAAAACCTAAAACACCTAAAACACCTAACACACCTATAACAACTCAAACACCTCAACAACTAAACCAACTAAAACAAATATAACAACTAAAACAACAAAAAACTAAAACAAATAAAACGCCTGAAACAACTAAAACAACTGAAACAACTAAAACAACTAGAACACCTAAAACAACCAAACAACTAAAGCAACTAAAACAACTATAAACAACCATAACACCTAAAACAACTATAACACCTAGAACAACTAAAAAACTAAAACAATTAAAACAACTAAAACCACTTAAACAGCTATAACACCTATATCAACTAAAAAACCTCAAACAACTTAAACAACTAAATTAACTATAACAACTAAAACAACTGAAATAACTAAAACACCTGTAACAACTATAACACCTAAAACAACTAAAACACCTATAACAACTAAAAAACTACAACACCTAAAACAACTAGAAACACCTGAAAAACTAAAACACCTAAAACAACTACAACAACTATAACACCTAAAACACCTAAAAACACCTCAAACATCTAGAACACCTTAAACAACTATAACACCTCAAACAACTAAAACAACTGAAACAACTAAAACAACTAGAAAAACTAAAACAACTAAAGCAACTACATCAACTATAACAACTAAAGTAACTAAAACAACTAAAGCAACTAAAACAATTTGAACAACTAGAACAACTAAAGCAACTTAAACAATTAAAACAACTTAAACAACTATAACAACAAAAACAACTAAAACAACTAAACAACTAAAACAACTAAAACAACTAAAACACCTAAAACAACTAGCACACCTACAACAACTGAAACAACTAAAACAACTAAACAACTAAAACAACTAAAACACCTATAACACCTATAACACCTATAACAACTAGAACAACTAAAACACCTATAAGAACTGAAACAACTTAAACAACTAAACGACTAGAACAACAATAACAACTAAAGCAACTATAACAACTAAACAACTAAAACACCTAAAACATTTCAAACAACAATAATAACTAAAACACCTACAAAAACTAAAACAACTTAAACAAATATAACACCAAAAAGAACTAAAACAACGAAAACAGTTTAACAACTTAAACAACTAGAACAACTAAAACAACTCCAACTACGAAAACCACTAGAACAACTAAAACAACTGAAACAACTAACTAACTAAAACAACTAGAACAACTATAACAACTGAATAAATAAAACAACTAAAAGAACTAAAACAACTAAGACAACTAACACAACTAAACAACTACATCAGCAAAAACAACTCAAACAACTAAAAAAACTATGAAAAAAAAACTATAACAACTAAAACAACTAAACAACTAAAACAACTGAATAACTAAAACACCTATAACAAGTATAACACAAATAACCTCTATAACACCTAAAACAACTATAACACCTAAAACAACTATAATACCTAGAACAACTACAACACCTAAAACAACTAAAAACAACTATAACACATACAACACATAAAACACCTTAAACACCCATAACACCTAAATTACCTATTACAACTTAAACACCTCAACAACTAAATTAACTAAAGCAACTATAACAACTAAAACGACTGAAAAACTAAAACAAATAAAACGCCTAAAACAACTAAACAACTAAAACAACTAAAACAACCAGAACACCTATAACAACTAAAACAACTAAAACAACTTGAACAACTATAACAACCACGACACCTAAAAAAACTATAACACCTTGAACAACTAAAACAACTAAAACAATTAAAACGACTATAACCAATAAAACAACTATAACACCTATAACAACTAAAAAACCTTAAGCAACTTAAACAACTAATGCATTTAAAACAACTAGAACAACTAAAATAACTAAAACACCTGTAACAAATATAACACCTAAAACAACTAAAACACCTGAAACAACTAAAAAAAACTATAACACCTAAATCAACTATAAACACTTAAAATTATATAACACCTAAAACAACTATAACAACTAAACACCTAAAACACCTATAACACCCAAAACACCTCAAACATCTTGAACACCTAAAACAACTAAAACACCTATAACACCAAAAAAAATTATAACACCCAGAACAACTATAACACCTAAAACAACTATAACACCTAAAACACCCTATAACACCTATAACGACTTAAACACCTAAAACAACGAGAACACCTATAACAACTGAAACACCTGAAACATCAAATTACATTGAAACAAGTATAACATCTGAAAAAACTAAAACACCTCTAACAACTAAATCAACTAAAACAACTATATCAACTAAAACAACTAACAACTAAAAAACTACAACACCTATAACAACTAAAACAACTATATCAACTAGAACAACTATAACACCTAAAACAACTAAAACAACTAAAACAACTAAAACAACTAAAACAACTAAACAACTAAACAACTAAAACAACTAAAACAACTAAAGCAACGTAAACAACTAGAACAACTAAAACAACTAAAACAACTAAAAGAACTAAAACAACTAAAACAACTAGAACAACTATTACAACTGAACAACTAAAACAACTAAAACAATTAAAAGCACTATGACAACTAACACAACTAAAAAACTACAACATCAAAAACAACTATAACAACTAAAACAACTAAAACAAATAAAACAACTAAACTGACTAAAACCACTAAAACAACTAGAACACCTAAAACAACTAACAACTAAAACACATGAAACACATAAAACACATTAAACACCTAAAACACCTAACACCTATAACAACTTAAACACCTCATCAACTAAAACAACTAAAACAACTATAACAACTCCAACAACAACAAAAAATATAACAAATAAAACGCCTTAAACAACTAAAACGACTGAAACAACTAAAACAACTAGAACACCTAAAACAACCATAACAACTAAAACAACTAAACAACTAGAAACAACCATAACACCTATAACAACTATAACACCTAGAATAACTAAACCAACTAAAACAATTACAACAACTAAAACCACTTAAACAACTATAACACCTATAACAACTAAAAAAACTAAACAACTAAAACACCTAAAACAACTATCACAACTAAAACACCTAAAACACCTGGAACACGTCAAACACCTAAAACACCTAGAAACAAATAGAACACCTAAAACAACTATAACACCTATAACAGCTATAGCACCTAAAACAACTAAAACACCTAAAACAACTAGAACACCTATAACAAATAAAACACCTGGAACATCAAAAAACCTTTAAACCACTATAACGACTGAAACAACTATAACACCTCTAACAACTATAACAACTATAACAACTATATCAACTATAACAACTAAACAACTAAAAAAACTACAACACCTATAACAACTAAAACAACTATATCGACTAGAACAACTAAACAACTAAAACAACTAAAACAACTAAAACAACTAAAACAACTATTACAACTAAAACACCTAAAACAACTAAAACATCTATAACAACTAAAAACAGCTAAAGTAACTAAAACACCAAGAAACAACTAAAAAACACCTAAAACAACTAAAACCCCTATAACAACTGAAGACATAAAACAACTAGAACACCTAAAACAACTATAACACCTAAAACAATTATATCACATATAACAACTAAAACACCTAAAACATTTATAACAACTAAACACCTAGAAAACAACCATAACACCTAAACAACTATAACAACTATAACAACTACTACAACTAAAACAACTATAGCAACTAAAACAACTAAAACAACTACAACAACTACAACAACTAGAGCAACTAAAACACCTAAAACCACTCAAACAACTAAAAAACCTAAACAACTAAACAACTAAAACAACTATAACACCTAAAACAACTAAACAACTAAACAACTAAAACGACTATAACAACTAAAACCACTAAAACAACGAAAACAACTAGAACAACAACAAAACCTATAACAACTAAAACACCTATAACAACCATAACACATAGAACAACTATAACACCTAAAACAACAAGACAATAAAAACAACTAAAACACCTAAAACAACTAGAACACCTACAACAACTAGAACAGCTGAAACAACTATAACAACTATAACAACTAAACCAACTAAAACACCTATAACACCTATAACAACTATAAGAGCTAAAACAACTAGAACAACTAAAACAAATAAAACAAATAAAACAACTATATCAACTAAAATAACTAAAACAACTAAAAACACTAGAACAATTATTACAACTAAAACAACTAAAACAACTAAAACAACTAAAACAACTCAAAACAACTACAACAACTATAACAACTAAACAACTAAAACAACTAAAACAACTAAATAACTAAAACACCTAAAACAACTAGAACACCTAAACAACTGGAACACATAAATCATCTAAGACACCTAAAACAACTAAAACACCTACAACAACTTGAAAGCCTAAAATAACTAAAACACCTATAACAACTATAACACCTAAAACAACAATAACACCTAAAACAATTAAAACAACTGAACAACTACAACACCTAAAACAACTACAACACCTAAAACAACTAAAACAACTGAACAACTACAACACCTAAAACAACTACAACACCTAAAACAACCAAAACAACTAAAACAACTATAACAACTAAAACAAATAAAACAACTGAAACAACTAAAACAACTAAAATAACTATAACAACTAAAATAACTAAAACAACTAAAACATCTATAACAACTAAACAACCAAAACAACCAACACAACAAAAACCACTATATCAACTAGAACAACTGAAACAACTAAAACAAGTAAAACAACTACAACAACTAAAACACATAAAACAACTAAAACACCCAAAACAACTATAACACCTGTAACTACTAAAACGCCTAGGACAACTAAAACACCTGAAACAACTATAACAACTACAACACCTAAAACAACCACAGCAACTAAAAAAGCTAGAACAACTAAAACAACTATAACAACTAAACAACTAAAACAACTAAAAACAACTAAAACAACTAAGACAACTAACACAACTAAAACAACTTCAACAACAAAAACAACTAGAACAACTAAAACAACTAAAAAAAATAACTTAAACAACTAAAACAACTAAACAACTGAAACAACTAAAATAATTAAAACACCTAAAACAACTTAAACACATATAACCTCTATAACACCTATAACAACTAGAACACCTAAAACAACTAGAACACCTAAAACAACCACAACACCTATAACAACTAAAACAACTAGAACACCTGTAACACATGAAAACACCTAAAACACCTAAAACACCTATAACAACGTGAACACCTAAAACACCTATAACAACGTGAACACCTCAACAACTAAACAACTAAAAGATCTATAACAACTAAAACAACTAAAAAACTAAACAAATAAAACGCCTAAAACAACTAAAACCACTGAAACAAATATAACAACTTGAACACCTATAACAACTAAAACAACTAAATCAACGAAAACAACTATAAACAACCATAACACCTAAACAACTATAACACCTAGAACAACTAAAACAACTAAAACAATTAAAACAACAATACCCACTAAAACAAATATAACACCTATAACAACTAAAAAACCTTAAACAACTTTAACAACTATAACAAATAAAACAACTAAAATAACCATAACACATGTAACAACTAAAACATCTAAAACAACTAAACACCTTAAATAAATAAAAAAACTATAACACCTATAACATCTAGAACACCTAAAAAACCTAAAACACCTATAACAACTATAACAACTACAACACCTAAAACACCTAAAACACCTAGAACACCTAAAACACCCCAAACACCGAGAACACCTTAACAACTAAAACACCTATAACACCTAAAAACCTAAAACATCATAAACAACTATAACACCTAAACAACTATAACACCTAAAACAACTATAACACCTAAAACAACTAAACAACTAAAACAACTACAACACCTATAACAACTAAAACAACTATATAAACTAGAACAACTAAAACAACTAGAACAACTAAACAACTAAAACAACTATAACAACTGAAACAACTAAAACACCTAAAACAACTTAAACACCTAAAACAACTAAAACACATATAACAACTAAAACACCTAAAACAACTAAAACACCTGAAACAACTAAAACGCCTGAAACACCTAAAACACATGAAACACCTAAAACACCTATAACAACTATAACACATGAAACAACTATAACACCTCAAATAACTAGAACAACTGAAAAACTAGAACGATTAAAAAAACTAAAACAATCAAAACAACTACAACAACTAAAACAACTAAAACAACTAGAACAACTAAAACAACTGAAACAACTAGAACAACTAAAACAGCTAGAACAACTTAAACAACTAAAACAACTAAAACAACTATAACAACTGAACAACTAAAACAACTAAAACAACTGGAACAACTAGAACACCTAAAACAACTCAATGAACCATAACAACTAAAACACCTTCTACAACAAAACAACTAAAACAAATCTAACACCTAAAACAACTAAAACAACTAAACAACTAAGCAACTAAAACAACTAAAACAACTTAACAACTAAAACAACTAGTACAACTAGAACAACTAAAACAGCTTACACAACTAAAACATCTAAAACAACTATAACAACTAAACAACTAAAACAACTAGAGCAACTAAAACACCTAAAACAACTCAAACAACTAAAAAACCTAAACAACTAAACAACTGAAACAACTATAACACCTAAAACAACTAAAACAACTAAACAACTAAAACGACTATAACAACTAAAACCACTAAAACAACGAAAACAACTAGAACAACAACAAAACCTATAACAACTAAAACACCTATAACAACCATAAAACATAGAACAACTATAACACCTAAAACAACAAGACAATAGAAACAACTAAAACACCTAAAACAACTAGAACACCTACAACAACTAGAACAGCTGAAACAACTGTAACAACTATAAGAACTAAACCAACTAAAACACCTATAACACCTATAACAACTATAAGAGCTAAAACAACTAGAACAACTAAAACAAATAAAACAAATAAAACAACTATATCAACTAAAATAACCAAATTAACTAAAACCACTAGAACAACTATTACAACTAAAACAACTAAAACAACTAAAACAACTAAAACAACTCAAAACAACTCCAACAACTATAACAACTAAACAACTAAAACAACTAAAACAACTAAATAACTAACACACCTAAAACAACTAGAACACCTAAACAACTGGAACACATAAATCATCTAAGACACCTAAAACAACTAAAACAACTACAACAACTTAAAAGCCTAAAATAATTAAAACACATATAACAACTATAACACCTAAAACAACTATAACACCTAAAACAACTAAAACAACTGAACAACTACAACACCTAAAACAACTACAACACCTAAAACAACCAAAACAACTAAAACAACTAAAACAACTAAAACAACTAAAACAACTGAAACAACTAAAACAACTAAAACAACTATAACAACTAAAACAACTAAAACATTTATAACAACTAAACAACCAAAACAACCAACACAACAAAAACAACTATATCAACTAAAACAACTGAAACAACTAAAACAAGTAAAACAACTACAACAACTAAAACACATAAAACAACTAAAACACCTAAAACAACTATAACACCTGTAACAACTAAAACGCCTAGGACAACTAAAACACCTGAAACAACTATAACAACTACAACACCTAAAACAACCACAACAACTAAAAAAACTAGAACAACTAAAACAACTATAACAACTAAACAACTAAAACAACTAAAAACAACTGAAACAACTAAGACAACTAACACAACTAAAACAACTTCAACAACAAAAACAACTAAAACAACTAAAAAAAAAATAACTAAAACAACTAAAACAACTAAACAACTGAAACAACTAAAATAATTAAAACACCTAAGAACAACTTAAACACATATATCCTCTATAACACCTAAAACAACTAGAACACCTAAAACAACTAGAACACCTAAAACAACCACAACATCTATAACAACTAAAACAACTAGAACACCTGTAACACATGAAAACACCTTAAACACCTAAAACTCCTATAACAACGTAAACACCTCAACAACTAAACAACTAAAACATCTTTAACAACTAAAACAACTAAAAAACTAAACAAAAATAAAACGCCTAAAACAACTAAAACCGCTGAAACAAATAAAACAACTTGAACACCTATAACAACTAAAACAATTAAATCAACGAAAACAACTATAAACAATAATAACACCTAAACAACTATAACACCTAGAACAACTAAAACAACTAAAACAATTAAAACAACCATTCCCACTAAAACAAATATAACACCTATAACAACTAAAAAACCTTAAACAACTTTAACAACTATAACAAATAAAACAACTAAAATAACTATAACACCTGTATCAACTAAAACATCTAGAACAACTAAAACACCTTAAATAAATAAAAAAATATAACACCTATAACATCTAGAACACCTAAAAAACCTAAAACACCTATAACAACTATAACAACTACAACACCTAGAACACCTAAAACACCTAGAACACTCAAAACACCCCAAACACCGAGAACACCTAAACAACTAAAACACCTATAACACCTAAAAACCTAAAACATCTTAAACAACTATAACACCTAAACAACTATAACACCTAAAACAACTATAACACCTAATACAACTACAACACCTAAAACAACTAGAACACCCATAACAACTAAAACACCTCAAACATCAGAACACCTTACAACAACTATAACACCTGGAACAACTAAAACACCTCTAACAACTAAAATAACTAAAACAACTATATACACTAAAACAACTAAACAACTAAAAAAACTACAACACCTATAACAACTAAAACAACTATATGAACTAGAACAGCTAAAACAACAAAAACAACTAAACAACTAAAACAACTATAACAACTGAAACAAATAAAACACCTAAAACAACTAAAACACCTAAAACAATTAAAACACATATAACAACTAAAACACCTAAAACAACTAAAACACCTGAAACAACTAAAACGCCTGAAACAACTAAAACACCTGAAACACCTAAAACACCTATAACAACTATAACACATGAAACAACTATAACACCTCAAACAACTAGAACAACTAAAAAAACTAGAACAACTAGAAAAACTAAAACAATCAAAACAACTACAACAACTAAAACAACTAAAACAACTAAAACAACTAGAACAACTTAAACAACTGAAACAACTAAAACAACTATAACATTTGAACAACTAAAACAACTAAAACAACTAGAACAACTAAAACACCTAAAACAACTCAATGAACCATAACAACTAAAACACCTTAAACAACTACACAACTAAAACAACTCTAACACCTAAAACAACTATAACAACTAAACAACTAAACAACTAAAACAAGTAAAATAACTTAACAACTAAAACAACTAGAACAACTAGAATAACTAAAACAGCTTACACAACTAAAACATCTAAAACAACTATAACAACTAAACAACTAAAACAACTAAAACAACTGGAACAACTAAACAACTAAAACAACTAAAACAACTAGAACAACTAAGACAACGAATACAACTAGAACAACTAAAACAACTAAAACAACTAAAACCACTACATCACATAAAACAACTATAACAACTAAAACACCTAAACACATAAAACACCTTAAACACCTATAACACCTAAAACACCTATAACAACTTAAACACCTCAACAACTACAACAACTAAAACAACTATAACAACTAAAACAACTAAAAAACTAGAAGAAATAAAACGCCTCAAACAACTAAACAACTAGACCACCTAAAACAACTGAAACAACTAGAACAACTAAACAACTACAAACAACTATAACACCTAGAACAACTATAACACCTGGAACAACTAAAACCACTAAAACAATTAAAACAACTAAAACCACTAAAACAACTATAACACCTATAACAACTATAACAAATAGAACAAAAAAAACACCTATAACACCTAAATCACCTATAACACCTAAACACCAAGAACACCTAGAACAACTAAAACACCTATAACACCATAAAAACTAAAACACCCAAAACAACTATATCACCTAAAACAACTATAACACCTAAACAACTATAACACCTAAAACAACTAAAACACCTAAAACAACTATAACACCTATAACAACTTAAACACCTGAAACCTCAAAACACATTAAAACAACAATAACACCTGAAACAACTGAACACCTCTAACAACTAAAACCAATAAAAAACTATTTCAACTAAAACGATTAAACTTAAAAAAATACAACACCAATAACAACTAAAACAGTTAGGTTAGGTTAGGTTAGGTTAGGTTAGGTTAGGTTAGGTTAGGTTAGGTTAGGTTAAGTTAGGTTAGGTTAAACTTAAAAAACAGTTAGGTTAAACTTGAAAAAATACAACACCAATAACAACTAAAACAACTAAAACAAATACAACACCTATAACAACCAAAACAACTGAAACAACTATAACAACTCAACAACTATAAACAACTAAAACAAGTAAAACAACTGAAACAACTTCAACAACTAAAACAACTGAAACAACTAAAACAACTAAAAACAACTAAAACAACTAAAACAACTATAACAACTATAACAACTACAACAACTAAAACAACTAAAACAACTTAAACAAATATAACAACTAAAACAACTGAAACAACTAAAACAACTAAACAATTAAAAAACTAAAACAACTACAACAACTAAAACAACTAAAAAACTAATACAACTGAAACGAATACAACAACTAGACCAACTAGAACACCCAAAACAGCTGAAACAACAGAAACAACTAAAACACCTATAACAACTATAACAACTAGTACAACTAAAACACCTGGAACAACTGAAACAACCAAAACAACCAAAATAACTAAAACAACTATATAAATAAAACACCTAAAATAACTAGAACACCTAAAACAACTAAAACCCCTTAAACAACTAAACACTTAGAGCAACTAACTGCAGAAAACAACTATAACACCTACAACAACTACAAAACCTGAAACAACTGAAACACCTATAAACACTAAACACCTATAGTAACTAAAACAACTAAAACACCTACAACAACTAAACACCTAAAAAATAATTAAAACACCAAGAACAACTATAACACACAAAACAACTAAAACACCTAGAACACCAAAACAAATAAACAACTAGGACAACTAAAACACCTGAAACAACTAACACAACTACAACAACTAAAACAACTATAACAACTATAACAACTAAAAAAACTAAAACAACTAAACAACGAAAACAACTTAAACAACTAAAACAACTTGAACAACTACAATAACTACAACAACTAAAACAACTAAAACAACTAAAACAACTAAAACAACTAGAACAACTAAACAACTCAAACAACTAAAACAACCAAAATAACTATAACACCAAAGACGACTAAAACACATAACAAACAACTAAAGCCCCAATAACAACTAACACATTAAACAACTAGAACACCTAAAACAACTATAACACCTAAACAACTAAGACACATATAACAACTATAACACCTAAACAACTATAACAACTAAAACACCTAGAAACAACTATAACACATAAAACATCTATTACAACTAAAACAAATAAAACAACTATAACAAATAAAACAATTAAAACAACTAGAACAACAGGAACAACTACAAAAACTAAACAACTATAGCCCCTAAAACAACTAGAACAACTAAAACAACTATAACACCTAAAAGAACTGAAACAACTATAACAACTAGAACACATAAAACAACTACAACAACTAAAACAACTAAACAACTTAAACAACTAAAACAACTATAACAACTATAACAACTACAACAACTAAAACAATTACCACAACTAGAATAACTAAAACAACTATACCAACTAAAACACCTAAAACAACTAAAACATTTATAACAACTAAACAACTAAATGACTAAAACAAATAAAACGCCTCAAACAACTAAAACAACTAGACCACCTAAAACAACTAAAACAACTAGAACAACTAGAACAACTAAAAACAACTATAACACCTAAAACAACTATAACACCTAGATCAACTAAAACCACTAAAACAATTAAAACAACTAAAACCATTAAAACAACTGAAACAACTAACGCAACTATAACAACTAAAACAACATGAACAACTAGAAGATCTGAAACAACTAAAACAACTGAAACAACTAAAACAACTAAACAAATAAAACAACCATAACAACTGGAACAACTAAAACACCTGGAACAACTAAAACACCTATAACAACTAGAACAACTAAAACATTTAAAATAACTAGAACAACTCTAACACCTAGAACACCTAAAAACAACTAAAACAACTAAAATAACTAGGAACAATTAAAACAACTACAACAACTACAACACCTAAAACAACTACAACAACTAAAACAACTAAAACAACTAGAACAACTAAAACAACCAAACAATCAAAACAACTACAACAACTAAAACAACTAAACATTTAAAACAACTATAACATCTATAACCCCTATAACAACTAAAACATCTAGAACAACTATAACGCCTAAAAAAACTAAAACATCTAGAACAACTAAAACACCTAAAACAAATATAACACCTGTAACAACTATAACACGTAAATCAACTAAACACCTAAAACAACTAAAACATCTAAAACAACTAAAACAACTAAAACACCTATAACACCAAGAACACCTGAACACCTGAAACACCTTAAACACCTATAACATCTTAAACACCTCAAACAAGTAAAACAACTGAAACAACAATAACAACTAAACAATTAAAAAACTAAAACAACTATAACACCAAAAACAACTATCACAACAAAAACAACTCAAACACCTATAACAAATAAAACAGCTAAAACAAATAAAACAACTAAAACAACTAACAACTAAAACACCTATAACATGTTTAACATCTTAAACGAAACAACAAAAACAACTAAAACAACCCTAACAACTGTAAAACTAAAACAAATAAAACAACTAAAACAACTAAGACAACTAAAACAACTAAAGAACTAAAACAATTATAACAACTAAAACAACATAAACAACTATATCAACTAAAACAACTATAACAACATAAACAACAAAAAAACAACTAAACAACTAGGACACCTAAACAACTAAAACAACTAAAACAACTAAAAAAACTGAACAACTGAAACAACTTCAACAACTAAAACAACTAAAACAACTAAAACAACTAAAACAACTAAACAACTAAAACTACTATAATAACTATAACAACTAAAATAAATATAACAACTAAAACAACTGAAACAACTAAAACAACTATAGTAACTAAAACCCCTAGAACAACTGTAACACCTAAAATAACAAAAAAAACTAGAACAACTACAACACCTAAAACAACTAGAACACCTAAAACAACTACAACACCTAAAACAACTAAACACATATAACAAATAAAACACCTAAAACAACTAAGCCACTATAACAACTACGACCTCCAAGTTAGCGCCGGTAGGGGAAGGACGTGAACAGAGTCACTCCTCTGTTTTTGTTTATTTTGTCGCGGACTTCGCACAGTTATTTGGTTGAAAATAACATATACTGATCAGTGAACTTCAACAGAAAAATCGAGTACCAAATAATCATAATAAATTCTAATTATGATCAGTTTAGAAGCGATTTATGATTCCTAGAAGCCTCACAACTCCGAGTGTTGGAGAAAATAAGACTGGTTCAACTTAGGTACTGCAGTGACGCTGTGAAGTGATGTGTTCGAAGTGTTCTACTAAGTCAATGATTTGCTACTCTATTACTACCGCTCAACCTTCATAGTGCGTAAAC
>SDVV010004459.1:0-11669 GCA_016164225.1 Gammarus roeselii
TAGGTGCACTTGGAGTTCTTTCACTTGATTTTGGTTGGCCTCGGCAGTTTCTTTGACTGCTGCTAATTCGCTGCATATCAGATCATTCAATTCGTGAAATTGTTGCAGCACGTTTTTCAATTTTAATTCAACAGCTAGCAATCGGGTATCCGTATTGATGTCTCTGTTATGGATAAGCCATTGGATAAGACTGTCTCTGTTTTGGATAAGCCATCAGAGGTGTAACCAATTTGTGCTTCCAGTTGTTTTATTTCCTCTGCCGCATGATAAAATTTACAGTGCAATGTCTTGCATTCCCAATTTGAGGGATCGCTACGCAAAGTCCTGGCAGAGCCAGACGAATTTTTGCAATCCATTAGTTCGGGGGGCGTACGAGGTGAGGCAGACGCCACATTCTAGCTTAACCTGAACCATCTTGAATGTTATAGAATTTACCGGTGGGAAAATGGACAGTTAGCTTGATTTTTTTTTTTGTGATTTCTTGTAGACACAGATATAAATGCAATACTATAATTAGGTTACACTGCGTTTTTTTCTCGATGTGGTCACCCTTCGGTGGGTTCTAAGTGTGGTCACTCTGCGGTGTGTTCTAAGTGTGATCACCTTGCGGTGTGTTCTCAGTGTGGTCGCGGTCACCCTGAAGTAAGTTGTAAGCGTGGTCCGCCTGCGTTGTTCTTGGTGTGGTCACCTTGCAAAGTGTACTCAGTGGTATCACAGTTCTTTGTGTTCCCAGTGTTGTGACCCTCAGTATGTTCAGCCTTCAGTGTGTTCCAAGTGCAGTCATTCTGCTTTGTGTTCTCAATGCGGTCAGCCTGCAGTGAGTTCTTGGTAAGTTCAGCCTCGAGCTGCAGTGAGTTCCCTGTGTGGTCTCCCTACGTGGCATTCTCTGTGTAATCAGCCTGTAGGGGCTTCCAGTTTTTTCAGTATGGTCAGCCTGCGGTGTGTTCCAGTGTTACCACCGTGATAAGGCGGCGGTGTGTTCCAGTCTTTTCAGTCTGGTGAGCCCTCGGTCTATTCTCACTCCGGCAGTCTTCATCCGCTCGTTTATTTTGTTCTCTCTTTATCTCGACGCAAACGACAATTGATTGTTTTTTATGAATAGTTTTCTCGCAGTTGGGGCTAGCGTTTAGTCGTTTGATGATAAATACAGATATACAGATACAGACACTAGGCTGCATCCCCCAGAAAGGGGGGCGGCCGACGGCAAACCGCACCTCACACCCTCATACGCTCACACTCACACAACTTTGCCCTTTTGTGTTCAAGGGTCCGGCAAGTACCCCCTCAACATACACTCTGGGTCACGATTGCAGTCCGAGGATCCGTCGTCTGCAGCAGGGCCCGACAGTTTTCACTGGTTTACATCCGCCGCGTCATAATAGCCAGCCCCCCCCCCCACCCACGACCATCCCGACAGCGGGATGCCAAGGACGGGAAAGCACATCAGAGCAGCGTCAAAATCAACCATTCACAACCATTGTTCACTCACGCCTGTTTATTGCACGCTCTCTCGCCACCTCCACATTCATGTCTCTCTTACCTAACGCCTGCTTCACACCATCCATCCACCCAAACTTCGGCCTACCTCTAGTCCTGCGACCACTCGCCCCCGCATTCATCGCCCTTTTCACCAATCTCCCTTCATCCATCCTCTCCATGTGCCCGAACCATCTCAGAACACGTGAATCTACTCTGTTCTCCAACTTCTTCACCATCCCTGTTCTGATTCAAACCACTTCGTTGGTGATCCGGTCTCTCAGCGTTACTCCAGTCATGTTCCTCAAACATTTCATCTCGAAAACATTCAACCTTCTTCTCTCCTCTGCTCTCACCCTCAAGTCTCAGCTCCGTAGAGCACAGTTGGGACAACAACACCCTCATACAGCCCTCTCTTTGCTTCCATCCCCAACGTCCTACAGCTCATTACACTCTTTAGTGCACCCAACACTTCACACCCCTCCTTCACTCGCGCCTTCACTTCAGTTTTCACTAGTTTAGTTATCTCCACACGGAAGCCCAGATACTTAGAACACTGAACTTCCTCCAAGAGCTCTCCTATTAGAAGGACACTAATTTTGCTCACATTGACAGTCCTCGAGCATCTCATTACTTTACTCTTACCCACGTTCACTCGTAGCTTCCTCCTCTCACACACTCTACCAAACTCAGACACTAGCCTACATAGCTTCTACTCTGAATCCGCAACCAGGGCCGTATCATCAGCAAAAAGCAATTTGCTCAACTGCCAACTCCGCCCATTCGTTCCAACAGTTCCAAGCCACAACCCAGCACACTCGCGTTCACCCTCTGACCACTCCATCCATATAGAGGTTGAACAGCCAGGGAGACATCACGCAACATTGTCACAGTCCCACTTTCACTGTGAATCAATCACTCACCTCGCTTCCCACTCTGACACATGCTCGGCTGCCAGCCTAGAAACTCTGCACCGCTTTCAACAGATGTCCACCCACTCCCTACAAACGTAACACCCTCCACAGCGCTCCCCTGTCAATCCTGTCGTATGCCTTCTCCCGATCCAAGAAGGCCCAGAACACATTCTTTCCTTTGGCAAAGTACTTCTCACAGACTTGCCTCACTGCAAAAATCTGATCGGTACACCCTCTACCACTCCTAAAGCCACTCTGTTCCTCTCCAATTGCGCAGTCCGTACAGTCTCTAATCCTTTTGATCAGCACTCTCCCGTACAACTTACCAACCACACATAACAGACTGATACCTCTCGAGTTGCAGCATTCAATTTTTGCCTATAAATAACAAGTTTTATAGTGTCGGTGCTGCTTTACTCGGTTTACAGTGAGTTAAACGCCCAAAGCTGCCGCTTTAATTTAGTTCGCAATAATAAATGACCACTTATTTGTGTTTTCATTCAGCTTTATTTTAGTTGTGAAGGAAATAAAAATCTATATTCTATATGAGATATTTTCTGCTGATCATTTCTTTATTTATGCTTGTAATATTACTAATTTTAAGTGTTCTTATTCTGTACATTTAGGATTTAAATTGTTTAGTTTGGATTTCGATTAGATACATTCTATTCTTGTACCATGACCTAAGTACTGGAAAGGAGAACTTCAGCATCTTCAGTCAAAAGAAAGGCAAGCCATTCGTCAAAATAAAAATACCCTAACACCCACATGACGACGATGTAAAAAAAAACTTATAATCCGTAAAAGAATTTTCAAGAAGGTCCTGTAATTGTAAATGAAATTGCCGCATACACCCAAACCCATCCGCAATTATTAGCTATATTTCGAGCATTTTTGTTTAATGATCTGTTATATGTCCTCTTGGGAACGATAGTGGTGAGATGGAAATGGACGACACTAGAAAAAATGTCCAACAAATCCAATAACTTGGTTTTGTATTTACTTAAAAAATCTGAATGATAACAATCCTAAGGACACCAAAGCGGAATAACAAATTGAAGGGCTCAAAACAGTGAATATTTCTTGTGCCGGAGTTGATGAATATATAGAGCAATTGAAGGTGAAAAAAATCTCATTTCCGGACCAAGTTTATTTCAGAATTCTGAAAAAGACTGCGAATGAAATCGCCGAACAACTATACAAATATTTTCACCCAAAGTCGTACAAATGACACTAGCTTCTCTCAATGATAGGGGGCCAGCATAACTCCATTTTTGAAAAAGGGGACAAACGAGACTTAGTTTTCAAGAAATTGACGACCAATTTGTCTCACCTCTGTCATTAGCCAATTCATGGAGAGTTTGATAACGGATATAACAATAGCTTTTTTAGAAAGAGGCTGGTACGCGACTCTCAGCAGCATTGCTTTGGATATAATAGTTCCTGTCCTACGAAGCTGCTACTTTTTCCAAGAATACCATTGCAATTGACGATACAAAACTATGATATCCTCTAACCCTAATTTATAAAAGTCTTCGATAAAATCTCTCAGAGACGCATAGTTAGTAAATTGCACAGCATCGTTATTCGATGCGAGTTAAATAACTGTACAAAATAGTGGCTGATGGACTGACGTATCGAGACATATTGAACGGAGTTTCTTCCCTCTGGGTTAATGTGCCTAGCAACGTGCCTCATGGATCCGTGTTGGTTTCAGTAATTTTCATAATATTCATTAACGATATCGACTGAAACGTGCTATCGTACATTAGCAAATTTGCAGTGATAGCAATCCAGCAGAAGGAGTGCAAACAGAATTCGAATATCAGCAGAGCCAACTAGACTGGAACAAATTGTATTTTTTTTAGAAAAGGGGCAAATGAAACTCAGTGTAGGCGAATATAATGTTATGCACGTAGGTCATCACAACCTCAAGCACGAACATTCCATGGCCAGAAAAAAACTGATTTCCGTCCCCGAAGAGAGGAATGCAGGTGTCATTATTAACAACGACATAAAAAGCTGCAAGCGATGTAACGATACTGATAAAATGGGAAATAAAATGCTAGGAAGGATATCGCCCTTTATCTCGCACCAGAGCAGACACAGAAATCACAAGTTATAAAATGCCTTCTTTATACCGCATTTCAGTATTCTGTCTAATTCTGGGCTCCAGATCCTAGAAAATGTTTTAAAAATAGGAAAGGTTCAACGTAGAGCAACCAAACTTACCCATTCTCTGCTCAATAAATAGTACCAAGACTGATTTCCTGAACACAACCTTTATTCGCTAGAGAATGGTCGAGTCAGCGGTGACATGATATAAGTGTGGAATATTGTGAGGAGTAGAGGTACGATGACCGAGCGAGCCTTCTCACTCAAGATACAAAAAAAATGACCTGGAATAACGGATGCAAATTTGCTGAAAAGCGTCTCTCACTCAGCATAATGCGCAACTACTTCACACAAAGAGTTGTCGAGTAATAAAACAAACTTTCACGGAAAGTTGTAAGCAGCGATACAATGGAAACGTTCACGTCACGGCCCGACATATTTCTCCAGAATCACCGCTAATTAGCTTTCGGCAGTCGCTCGCAAGCATTTCCGTCAAAAAATGGTGTCCACATTGACATTCGCACGGTTAGAATGGTGCTCGCATTGGCACTACATTAGTACCTACTCGCTTTCTAAACGGCGTCCATCAAACACTGAAGCTCTCTTTGACGTTATGCGTCAGAACTAATCTCTTTACTTTCAACAGGCATTCTAGTTAGAGTCAAAAGACCTGTTGTTGTCTGCGTACGCTTGTAAAACCATTCACCCAGTTTATTTAGGTAGATATGACACTCAGTTTCGACAATGTTGAATATTTCTCTGCAATTCAAGAAAAGTATTTCCAACAGTGTTCTGTGAAAATATAATTCTTCTATGTGAACATTTCTATCCTGGTACAATACACATCATACTAAAAAAAACTCACCCCGAGGTAATTCGTATCATGACAGCCCAACGTGTTGAATCATAACGAAGTATCCCATCTAAAACATCACAACTACAAACCCTAAAAAAATATGATCTCATCCATGTTGTTTACACCAGGACAATGACTCCAGGTACTGTTAAATGCCCTCATGTACATATTATTTACCTATTCTTACCGACGTTCATCAATCTAGGACAGAAGCCATATATTCTAAACAATAATGCATACCCAATTCTCACCGTTCAATCAAGTGGTAAATTAAACACACCAATCAACGCTTTATTAATTTCCGTCATTGCAATCCCATTTTCAATGAATTTAGCATCTGATTTGAAAAGTGAGCCAACACCATTGACCACTAAATGGTATTCTACGAAACATCTTTGCCACAAAACCTGTTATTCGTAGAAAAAGACAACGCTTGAAATTTTTAATCGTTTATCAACCACTAATGGTTGGTCGAGTGTTAGTGAATGTTTCGTTGATGGTTTACTGGTGGTTCGCCATGATTGACTCATTACAGGGTATTGGTCGATCGATTATTGGTCGATGAGAGGTTATTGTCTGGCCTGAGGTTCACTGACGGTACACTTGAAGTCGGCTGGTGTCAGACCAATGGTCGATTGATTATTGGTCATTTGTTGGTCAATAGTTAACCGATGCTTTTTCATAATAAGTTGTACGTTGGTTGGATGACGGTAACGGCCAACGGTGAATAGTTATTGATCAATGATTAACCTCATCCAAGAGCATCAATAATGGTAAATTGCTAAGACGTGCTTGCTGCCGACTGCTTAACTTAGCCCGGCAGCAAATACTCAGACCTGTGTGTGCCCATTACATGCTCGGCCCGGTAGCAATTGCTCACCTCGACGAGCTCTACGTTAGTAAAAAAAACTTTTCTTGGAGCACGTCTTCACTAGTCATAAGGTCCCTTCATAAATACGGTCTCCGATAATTACAACAATAACAGAAGCGGGAATATTTCGGCTACTCACGACCACACTAGATACCGGTGACAGCACGTAAATCACGTTGGATTCATACGAGCGAGAGATTAGAAAATATTTGCCTCTCACTTCTTGCATTCTTTTTCCTACCCATTGACTCCTCCCAAACCGATGCCCAGCAAAGTTGTTCTCGTCAAACCGTTCACTTCCGCATTATTTTATTTCAGAATAACCTTGACTACCGCTAGTGTCGGGCAGGGCAGCGGTGGGTGCGAACGGGAGGGGATTAGATGAGCATATGAGGAGGGGTGTGGATTACAGGGGAAGAATTGTGGAAGGGCAGTTGGGGAGAGTTGTGAGTATCTTTAATAGTGGTGTTCCACATCAAAATATTCATTGTTCTAGGTCACGTAAATTGTACAGGCAAGAACCTTCTGTTGCATCAAGACTGAACTCTCTTTCGATGAAACATTTCGATGATAAGTCGCACAGGGTACAAACAAAGGCTGAACCCAAATATCCTATTTGATAGGAAGTAACAGAAGTTTAAATAAACTAATCAATAATTCGACAACTATTTCCAGCGAACAACAGTACAATCCGCGACACAACATGAAAATGGAACATAATCTTAAGCGAAGTAACCAATCGTCACCATCCTAACCAAGCTCAGGACATGGCTTTAATACAGAATTGCATTTCGTAAAATGGGAAATCTATGTATTTTTCTAATAACACTGATTTTCTTCTTCAATTAGAATGGAGATGCTCCTGCAATTCTCGTGATATTTCATGTGCTTCTCATTTTCATTGGAGATGGTGTTTCAAAGAAGGTTTAACTTAGACGATGAGTCACCCTCGATAAATGAAAGAAATTCGCATGCAACTTTGCAAAATTGAAAAGGTGGGATTGTGCGCCGACGTCGGTGATCGATGGTCATCAGGGGTGAAAAATTAAATTGCATTATCGAATCGTTTGATGGACGAACAAAGAGCTGGGGCTAACAGGGGAGATTGAATTGGGTGTCCGTTAAATAAAATACATAAATTATTATAGACCACAGTCTACGGTAGTGCTAGACCAAAAATGTAAGAATTCAGGAAGGAGAAAGAATGCATGTTAATAGCGTAATAATTCTTCTAGAAAATCCCCGGCAATGGCAGTGCTTCATTGGAAATTTAGACTGTTGTTTATCAAAAAAGATTTCACTGATGATAATTGTAATTAAATAGAAACAATAATTAAATTTATATCCATCTACGCCTAGTAGTAGCACAGTAGCATAGTCAAAGAAACACCTAGCTCAAATAGGCGTGTTTAGTTATGACCCTCACCAGCACTACGGGGCAATCTAATGAAGATATACGACAGATAGCATCTGAACGTTTATCCTGAATGCACGGGAAATTCGAACTAAGATAATTTGCATTCGTGTCACAGTACCGAATTGGGGATTACGTGCGTCTACTGGGTCAACTCTTTATACATGGACTGTAGAGAATGAGTAATGACGAGTAAGTCGTCATGAATTGGGCATTACGTGCGTCTACTGGGTCAACTCTTAATACATGGACTGTAGAGGACGAGTAAAGACGAGTAAGTCGTCACGATTTGGGCATTACGTGCGTCTACTGAGCCAACTCTTTATACATGGACTGTAGAAGACGAGTAATGACGAGTAAGTCGTCACGAATTGGGCATCACGTGCGTCTAATGGGCCAACTCTTTATATATGGACTGTAGAGGACGAGTAATGACGAGTAAGTCGTCACGAATTGGGCATTACGAGCGTCTACTGGGCCAACTCTTTATATATGGACTGTAGAGGACGAGTAATGACGAGTAAGTCATCACGAATTGGGCATTACGTGCGTCTACTGGGCCAACTCTTTATATATGGACTGTGGAGGACGAGTAATGACGAGTAAGTCATCACGAATTGGGCATTACGTGCGTCTACTGGGCCAACTCTTTATATATGGACTGTAGAGGACGAGTAATGTCGAGTAAGTCGTAACGAATTGGGCATTACGTGCGTCTACTGGACCAACTCTTTATATATGGACTGTGGAGGACGAGTAATGACGAGTAAGTCATTACGAATTAGGCATTACGTGCGTCTACTGGGACAACTCTTTACATTTGGACTGTGGAGGACGAGTAATGACGAGTAAGTTGTCACGAATTGGGCATTACGTGCGTCTACTGGACCAACTCTTTCTATGTGGACTGTGGAGGACGAGTAATGACGAGTAAGCCGTCAAGAGTTAGACATTACTTGCGTCTACTGGGCCAACTCTTTATCTATGGACTGTGGAGGACGAGTAATGACGAGTAAGTCGTCACGAATTGCATATTACGTGCGTCTACTGGGTCAACTCTTTATACATGGACTGTAGAGGACGAGTAGAGACGAGTAAGTCGTCACGAATTGGGCATTACGTCACTACTGAGCCAACTCTTTATATATGGACTGTAGAGGACGAGTAATGACGAGTAAGTCGTCACGAATTGGGCATTACGTGCGTCTACTGGGCCAACTCTTTATATATGGACTGTAGAGGACGAGTAATGACGAGTAAGTCGTCACGAATTGGGCATTACGTGCGTCTACTGGGCCAACTCTTTATATATGGACTGTAGAGGACGAGTAATGACGAGTAAGTCGTCACGAATTGGGCATTAGGTGCGTCTACTGGGCCAACTCTTTATATATGGACTGTAGAGGACGAGTAATGACGAGTGAGCTGTCTCAAATTCGGCGTTATGTGCGTCTATTGGGCCAACTCATTATATATGGACTGTAGAGGACAAGTAATGCCGAGTAAGTCGTCACGAATTGGGAATTACGTGCGTCTACTGGGCCAACTCTTTATATATGGACTGTAGAGGACGAGTATTGACGAGTAAGTCGTCACGAATTGGGCATTACGTGCGTCTACAGGGCCAACTCTATATATGGACTATGCAGGACGAGTAATGACGAGTAAGTCGTCAAGAATTGGGCATTACGTGCGTCTACTGGGCCAACTCTTTATATATGGACTGTAGAGGACGAGTAACGACGAGTAAGTCATCACGAATTGGGCATTACGTGCTTCTACAGGGCCAACTCTTTATATTTGATTGTAGAGAACGAGTAATGACGAGTGAGTCGTCAAGAATTGGGCATTACGTACGTCTACTGGGCCAACTCTTTATACATGGACTGTAGAGGACGAGTAATGACGAGTAAGTCGTCACGAATTAGGCATTACGTGCGTCTACTGGGCCAAATGATTATATATGAACTGTAGAGGACGAGTAATGACGAGTAAGTCGTCACCAATTGGGCATTACGTGCGTCTACCGGGCCAACTCTTTATATATGGACTGTAGAGGACGAGTAAAGACGAGTAAGTCGTCACGAATTGGGCATTACGTCACTACTGAGCCAACTCTTTATATATGGACTGTAGAGGACGTGTAATGACGAGTAAGTCGTCACGAATTGGGCATTACGTGCGTCTACTGGGCCAAATGATTATATATGAACTGTAGAGGACGAGTAATGACGAGTAAGTCGTCACAAATTGGGCATTACATGCGTCTACTGGGTCAAATTATTATATATGAACTGTAGAAGACGAGTAATGACGAGTAAGTCGTCACCAATTGGGCATTACGTGCGTCTACTGTGCCAACTCTTTATATATGGACTGTAGAGGACGAGTAATGACGAGTAAGTCGTCACGAATTGGGCATTACGTGCGTCTACTGGGCCAACTCTTTATATATGGACTGTGGAGGACGAGTAATGACGAGTAAGTCGTCACGAATTGGGCATTACGTGTGTCTACTGGGCCAACTCTTTATATATGGACTGTGGAGGACGAGTAATGGCGAGTAAGTCGTCACGAATTGGGCATTACGTGCGTCTACTGGGCCAATTCTTTATATATGGACTGTAGAGGACGAGTAATGACGAGTAAATCGTCAGCTCTGATAACGAATGCCATCCTACAAAAATATTGGCCAGACCATTCATGCATTTCCTACCAATTTCCAGAACAAAAAGACATCTTAAAAGGCGAGTCCATTCTTGCATTACCAATAGTAGGTATAACCGCAAAACGCAAATGCGAAGGAATTAGATAGGGATAAAAGAGCTGTTCGGGGTAGGACGCGATGCATGCACCTTGACTCAACCGCTCCGTACGCGGGGTAAGCGCAGAAACAAGGGGGCGGGAGCGTAGGGTACCGGAACTGGTTTGGTGCCCCAAGTCAGCTAACGGACGAGGGGGGGGGGGAGACCGGAAGGGGGACGGAAGGGGAACGGCGAAATGGAAGCAGGCTTGCGCCCTTGATTGGCAAGGTTTATGTTATGAACATTTTAATTTGTACTGTATTTTGATTTATATTATATTTATATACATGTTCTTTCTTTTTTAGATGGTTGTATTGGAGTTTAATCGGACACTAACTGTTGCTTGTTATATATATTTATTCGGTTCTGGTAGGATTAGTGTCATTCCAAATTTTTGGTGGGGGGCGGGGCGTAGGGGATCCCCTAGGCAAAAAGTTGGATGTGCTCCTGGAAGATTATGTGAGTTTGCTCTTACCTATTCCTAGTCTTATAAATTTGTTTCCGTGTCACGTTTGCTACGTTGTGAGTGAATATATATCGTTATATATATATGTATGGATTATATTTATTTATTTTTTATGTGAACATATACGTGTGTTTTCTTACATAGTTGTGGTATATATGACTCATTCAATGCTTGATTGGTGGGTTCGTAGCGGTGCGGGCTTGGGATATTTTTTATATGTTATGTTCATTTATCACTATACATTCTTTTATAGGATAAATATGGTAGATATGTCTTATAACTCAAATTTCCAGCCTTAGTGTGCGAATGGCCCGGTTTGTACCAGCCTGAAGGTAGGATTGCAGGCAAGATTAAGTGTTTCCCATCCATTTATTTCATATGTATATACTATCTATAGGATTAGTATGGATTATCAGTATGATTATAGGCGAGTTTAGGTATGTATTGTGGTATGATGCATCACCTACGGTCGATAATCTACACCCCATATTGCATTACCCAGTTTTGAAACATTTATATCAGTGTTCCATTGACGCGATTTCCATTAGCGAAAATACCTGAACGATATGGATTTACTCTAAGTTAAAATATTATGTTATATGTACTTAGTAACGATCGAATGATTTATTTTGAATTTGTATTGTTTCGGAATTTCGATCCGTTTACTCCTACAGTTCTAGGCATTTTAGTGTATTGTAGGCTTGAAGCATCCATGTAGCAAGCTATTTCAGGCATAATTGCTAGGTTGTTGCA